>APFE031234892.1:177684-203253 GCA_000404065.3 Pinus taeda
AAACAATAAATATTTCTAAAGAAAATTAAAATAATTTAGGTATTGACTATTATTATAATTAATCACATATATCCAATATCTTAATATAACAAATTCATAGTTAGTGATCAAATTTCAAGGGTTGGTCTTAATTTTATCTGGAAGGGCATATATTCATCTAACTCTTCGAAAATAAAAACCTATAAAAAAATATTCTTCCATTGACAAATATATATTAAATAAATCCTTTATAAAAAAAATTGTCAGTTCCTTCTAAATTTGCATATCCTAAAACAGGGATAATTTTGAAATATACAACCCTACAACAAGACTTTTGGAAGCCCACCTCCTTTTGGTACTCCACATGTTATATTACATTATTATCTTTATGAAACTTAAGGAGTGTCATGTGGAAACTTAAATAAGATGTGCTAGCGTCTTACTACGTATTTTATTTTGCATGTTTTATAAAAATTATAATCGTCCCTTCTAAAAGTTCAGAAATGATTCATTAGTAGAAATTTAGTAGAAATTAATCGAGGAGGAAGATTGTAGATTTGTGCAGTCAAAAGATTAAGCTAAACCTTTTATTAAATTGTGGTTCTTAAAGTTATGCATTGAGCACGTGAGTGGGATTAAAAATAATTAAGTGGTATATCGTGTGGAAAATAAGTGGGAAATGGTATTTCTCTAATTTGCGCAATTAACTTAAGCTGGTGACACGTAGCACGGGATAATTACTTTTCTCGCGTGCTCTCAACCTAATATCAGTCGTGCAAGAATTCACGCAATATTATGCGGTAGCCATTGGATCGGACAAGATAAATCGACGGTGGAGATCGACTGGGCTAGTTGGCACGTGACATGACTTGATATTCATTGGATTTGAAGAAGCTAGATCAATGGTGGAGACTGAAACGCTCAAGGAGTAAGAAGTCAAAGTGGGACTGTTGGTAATTGGTCAGCTTAGAGGGATCCTCGGGAGAAAGTACATGCATATAATCTATTTATCGTGCACCTGATTGGTTTTTAAGTAAACCATTAGTCTAATTTTAGACTACCACATCAATTATGGTAACCATCCACATCACCTTCCCCTCTCCTTGACTCTCCCCTCTTCCACCTGACCCATGTTCCTCCCCTCCTCAACTTGCTGCCCCCGCTCACTCCCTTACCCCCTCCCTGACCACCGCTCTCCCGCTTCCTCATCCCCCTCACTGCTTCCCTCTCCCTCCCCCTTCCTCTTGCCTTCCCCAACCCCACCCTCTACTCGCTCCCCTCCCACCCACTCGCCTTCCCACCGAGCCCCCGCATGCGGCCTCAGTCGCTAATTGTTCTTGGGTGGGGAGGGGGGCGAGGTTGACGAGGGAGATGACAGGGGGGAGCGAGGGAGGAGAGGTGGGAGTCAAGGACGGAGGGGTTCAGAGTGTGTATGTGTTGTGGGTGAGGAGGGGTGAGGTCGGTCGTGTGGGTGTAGGTGGAGCGAGTCAGTGGCTAGGTGGCGATAAGGAGGAGGTAGGGACGGGCCCCGGGGAGGAGGAAAAGGATTCTGGCTTTTTTTCTTAATATCATATATTATATATATAATTTTTTTATATATTTTAATTTTTTTTTATATTTTTTTTAATATATATATGATATATACTTTTATATATATAGTAATTTATTATATTATCTATATATATAACTTATTTTATTTTAATTTTTTAATTGATTTTTTTAGTTTTAATTTTTTTGGTAATTATTTTAAGTGTTTTCCTAAATTGAGGTTTTTTATTTTTACTTAAAAAGTTTTCGATTTTTTTTTATTTCTTTAAATATATTTTTTGAAAAAAAAATATTTTATTTATTTTTGTTTTTTTCTTGAATTTTATCAATTTTTTTATTTTTACGAGTTAATTTTTTTTTTTTTTACACTTTAATAGGTTTTTTGTTATGTTTTTATATATTTATTTTTTTTGTTAATGTTTTTTATTTTTTTTTTTATTTTTATGCTTTATTTCTAACATGAAAATCACCAACATTTAAAAAAAAAATTCCACACTTGATTCATTAGAAAATTTAAAGTGTAAAAACTAAGCCCTTTAAACAAAAAGGGTTGATGGTCATCAGCACTTTCCAAAATCAAGATGAAAATCACTAACAAAAAAAAAATGTTCACACTTGATACATAAAAAAAAAATTATGTGTCCAAAATAAGCCCTTTAGAAAAATGTGTTAATGTTGCATCAACACTTTTCAAAATCAACATGGAAATCAAAAGCATTTAAAAAAATGTTCATACTTGATACATAAAAAAAATAAAAAATAAAAAATAAAGTGAAAAAGATATGCTCCAAAAAATAAAGTTGAATCGCCATTTTTCAAAATCGAGTGATTTTTTGCTACCTCAAAAAAATGGATACTAGGGCATTTTCTCATTTGATCGATAACTATGTTATGGAGGGATGAAATGGTACCATAACCCATAGGTCCCAGGAATTAGGTGGCATTGGGATCCAGGTGAGTCTATTGAGGAAAGGATTGGCCCGAGGACTCTTTGGGTCCAAGTATCGAAATATCCATTCAGGATCATTTAGCATGGAGGCACAGGATAACACTTTGGTCTGTATGGGATCTTGCTATTAGTATACATATGCTTTTGTCGTGGATAGAAGTGGATTGCTTGAGGGTAAGCAATCTTTGGGCAAGAGGATTTGTAATATTCCCTTTTATTGATATGGTCAAAGTGGACAGAATCTACCCATGGTATTTTCCCATGGTATCAACCCATGTTATTTGCCTTCATTTTTCGAGGGAAAATAATAAAACAAGGTTTCTAGAGAGTCCATCAAGCAAGGAAAAAATTTAAGGATGCAAGTTTATCTTAAAGTTTAGCAACCTTGGGCGAATCTTACTAGTCCCTAATATCTAAATTTTAAAATGTTTGATGATAATTTTGTAAAAATGTTTAAATTTCCAATTATTTTATATTAGACAATATATAATATTGGCAATTTTTAAGGTAAAATAATTTTATACTATAAATTTTGGGCGAATTCATTTTTAGAAAAATGGAGATTGGAGAATCTTTTATTTGGAAAAAGCATGGAGTATTAGCCCACCTATGAATATTAGCATTTAAAATTTTGCCTGCATCAAGCTTATAAAAGGGGATAGGAGCTAGAGAGTGGGATCGTCAAATTTTTTTTATCTTATTGTGTTTGTTGAGAACTTGGCATGGCCAGTTCCACTTTGAACCCTGGATGGAAACCTCAAGGTGAATATGTTTGGTGGATCCATCCAAGATTTACAAAGGTGCTTCAATGTCTTAGATTAGTCTTCAATGAGCATTAGCGCATGCCATTGCGGGGGCTCTAATCTAATTTGTATGGGTATGCATTTTTTTTTCCACTATTAATATAAATAAGAAGTTGTATGTTTTAGGTCCCCTTGTGTTTAGTGTTTTGATTACAATCATTTTTAATTCAAGCATTAAAGTGGGCCAGATCTGTTAAAATTTTTAAGCTTTGGGATCCTACAGAGCAATGAACCAGTGGTTCGAGCCTCCCTTGTAGACAAATATGGAAAAGGGTAACTTTATTATTTTACCAAATAAGCAATTTTCTCCAACAATATTGTAGCATGTGGTAGCTACAGAGTCCTTATTTTATGACCAACGACAGTGCACATGGCTTGGATATAACCAATTGCACTGTCTCAGATAAGATGTAATCACATTATTTGGATGGTTGCTCGACCCTTCTCCCTAACCCACGGCTATCGCAATGGCCATCACAACCACCACATCCAAATCGTCGAATTAACACATCGCTATTATTATAATTGTTTGTGGTCTTGGTCTCCATCTATACCTATTTCCCTACTCTAAGATTTCCGCATATAGATCATATGCCTTTGTTGCCCCTATATAGTTTGCTTCATGACTAATGACTTCGATTGTGATCTAAGGATCTTTGAATACTGATTCTACGTGACAATAACTAATGTTGTATATGGCTTCCAAGTGACCACTTTCTCTGTTGATTCTGCCACACGTAGGCGCAGATCTTTATGCCAATTATTAATTGTTTCTTCTTTGTGGAAAATTCATGTACATAATGGCCCCATTGATCCTATCGAGTGATTGGTTGAACGTGTGCATAGCCTTGAATTTGGGTTTAGATCTTAGCATGATCAGATAGATATGACGCTTCTCGACTAACTTTATAATCCTCGATGTTGATAAGTATTGCCTATCAACCTTCAATACGATGGCCCTTACCTGATCCACAGTGTTGATGCAGTTATTATGTACATGGTCCCTTGGCTCTATAGAAAAATCTAGAAAATAAGGCTCGATAAAGACAATGATCTTGGCCCTTTCGTGGCATGGCTCCTTCAAACAACCTGCTCAATTCCTGGAGAGAATTTTCTACTCTTTAGCTTTCCTCCACGATACAATGGGTGACTCTTATAAAAATGATTCTATATATTGTGATATGCAATTAGTGTATGACCTCTTAGCTGCAAACCAACGTATAAACTTCCTTTAACCTTGTGTTGTGGTAGTTTATGGCTTCTCAACCTTCGAATGTATGATGATTCCCCATTGTGTTCCATGTTGATTCGAATTGGATCATTATATTATTCTCCATTCATTTTGATGCATTTGGAGTGAAAAAAAAGTGGAGAAATCAGCTCACGGGATTTTACGACGTGACCTAGTTTGGCGAAACGGGATCTGAAACCTTATGGGAGTGTTTTGAGGCATCAAGTGATATTTTTAAGGAGTAAAAATCTTCCTCTAAAGCACATAACATTTTCATGTTATTCTACACACATAGATTTCCAATGGTGCAAGAATCATGTCAATCAGAGTCTGTATGCAAATGTTATGCCACTCAGACGTTGACCTTCCTTTTTCACACCTATAGTTTGGGAGGATGCCGCGTCAAACCCCATTATTTATGGAAAAGGGGCTACCCATATGTTTGTGATGTAAACTACTCTAGAAGAGTCTATTTTATAACTCTAGTCAAGAGTTAATGTAGTCAAACTTAACCATTAGTAGGCTATCGGGTTGTGTTATAACTAGGCCACTAGGAGGAAGAGTCATTCCATTCTTTTGAGAGAATATTGTTCCATAGTTGAGAAAAGGTAGATAGGAGAGATAGGAGGTAGAACACATAGAGAGGATCTGCACACTGTAATACCCCACAGGCCGTAGACACTACTTCTTGTATTTGCAACCATATTTCCAGACACAGCAAGAGAGCGAAGCGGTGTCACCTTCTAGTTGGGTTTTCTCCCAAAAGGGTTTCACAGATAGCATATTTTTTGTATTATGTGTGTGTCAGATTATTTTTCCATTCTCTAATTTTCTTCTTGATTTACTTTTACATGCATACACAATTTACAGTTAATTTTACAGATTTTGAAATTAAATAAAATTGTATTAGTGTAGAATCTCAAATTTTTAATATAATATTATTGGATCTATTGTGATGAACTATCGAGTGGAATATCCATGGGTTTATGGATCATTTGTTATCAGAGTAGGTATTTTTAGGTATTTTATAGAGATTGTATGGATCTCGATCGGTGAGGCCAAAAATAATAAAACCCTAATCATGGGCGACGAATCTATAAATGAACCTCGTGATCCTGTAGAGGTGAGGTTTTCGCGTCTTGAAGAACAAGTCGCGGATGTAAACCATAATGTCAACCTCCTCATTGCAGCCCCAAGAAATAAGCTGGGGAAATTTGGAGAAGAAGGGGGTTCAAATGTAAAGGAAAAATTAGAAGGGGGATCAGGAGACCAGGAAGACACAGATAACCAAAAGAGAAAAGAACCTGGAAAAGGTCAACCCAATTCGAGTGTCGTGAACCAATCCCTATTTAAAGTGGAAGAAAAAGTCGATATCAATCCATACCACAATAATATTGACTCTCTAAAGCTGAGCCACTGGTTGCAACAACTGGAAGTTTATTTTACATCGGATCGAGGAAGGACAAAAGATCTCATTCACGCAACTGAAATTGGAGGGTCATGGACTGGCCTGGTGGGAGAGCCAGATAGAAACCTTGAGGTTGGAGGGAGAACCTCTAGTGACTAAGTGGGAGGATTTCAAGACCCAAATTGAGTCATAGTTTGATCCCATTGGGTACGTGGAAGACCAGTGGATCCGGTGGAATTACCTAAGGCAAAAGACGGGCAAAAGCATGCAAGAGTACACCACAAAATTTAGAAAGATGGCTATAATGTTGGGTATCTGTCCAAAGAACCCAGATGTACTCCTCAAGTATTTGGGGGGTATGCACCACCATTTGCATGAGCAAGTGATGTTGTTCAAGCCCAAAATAGTGGATGCGGCTTGTGTACAGGCACAATACCTAGAGAACATAGGCCTGGAAAGAGCGCAATCAAGTGGATTGAAGCAAAAGGATCAACAAGACACTTCTAAGAATGGGAAGAAGAGGAAGGGTGGAAAAGGTAAAAGACAGGATACACAACACACCAGTGAAAAGATCCTAGCAAAAACTATAACCACTACAACATTGATGGCCATACAGAGGAGAAGTGTTGTAAGTTGCATCCAGAGCTAAATCTAACAAAAAAGAAGAAATATTATAAGAAGAAGAATCTCATGGCCACTGATTCGAGCAACCAATTTGAAATCAACTTAGACGTGGATGAGAAGATTGTCTCTACATCAGTGCAGAAGGAGGTGAATCCGAGTAGGCTTCAACAACAAGAAGAGAAAGAAATGACCAAACTCTTCCATGTAGAGATAGAAGTGAAGAAGAAGAAGAGTGATCAAATCTCATTGCAGCAGATCTAGTCAAGAAGTTAGGGCTGAAAGTTTGTGATCATCCAAACCCATATCCACAGGGATGGGTACATAAGGATGCAGAGTTGAAGTTAAAAAAAAAAAAATGTAAAATTAGATTTTCTATCAGTGTTGATTTTATTGATGAAGTAGATCTAGATGTGGCTTGCCTTGATGTATGTGGAGTCATGTTTGGGAGTCCCTACATGTACATGTGTGATTCAATATTCATAAGGAGATATAACCAATATTAGCTCATCAAGGATAGAAAATCATTCATCATCAATGCACATAAAGAAAAGTCAAAAATATCACTTGTAAGTGCCAACCAAGTTAAGAAATTGATCAGTTCCAGCAAGAAGTATGTTTTATTGTTTTTAAGAGAAAATAAATCTATATAGGAGTCAATAAGAGGCAAGGCATCCCTAGAGGGGTGTGCTAAGAAACAAAAACAGCAATTGGAGGAGTTATTACATGCATACAATGTCGTGTTTCGAGAGCCTAAAGGGATACCCCCTAAGAGAGAAGTGGAGCACGAGATCCAGCTATTGCTAGACTCCCCATTGCCAAATATTGGGTTTTACAAGTAGTCTGTTATAGAAGCAAGTGACGTGAAGAATAGTTGCAGCAACTGCTAGAATAGGGTGTCATTCGACCGAGTACATCACTATGTGGGTCACCCATCATTATTGTTCCAAAGGAGGATGGGACATGGTGGATGTGTACAGATTACAGGGTGTTGAATAAAGTCACACTCAAGAATAGATACCCCTTGCCTAGGATAGTCGATCTACTAAATCAGTTGCAACAAGCAAAGTATTTCACCAAGTTGGACTTGAAGTTTGGATATCACCAAGTTTTAGTCAAAGAAGAAGATACATGGAAGATTGCCTTCAAAACCAGGCAAGGTTTGCATGAGTGGTTAGTTATGTCATTTGGCCTTATGTAATGCACCAACTACATTTACGATATTATTGAATGATGTACTACACCCTTTTATAGATTCATATTTTTATTTTCTATCTGGATGATATATTGGTATATAGTGCTACTTGGGATGAGAGTATTTCACATTTGACGCAAGTGATGGAAACAATGAAGAAGCACCAGTTGTTATAAAATCTCAAGAAGTGCGAGTTTGCGCAACAGTCCTTGGTGTATTTGGGATATGTGATTGGTGGAGGAGAATTGAAGATATATCCTTCTAATATGGAGGCCGTCATAAAATGGTCGGCGCCTACTAATGTTACTGAGGTTAGGAGTTTTATTGCAGCAACACAGTACCTAAGGAAATTCATAGCCTCGCTTTCAATGATAGCAGCACTGCTCCACGCCATAACAACAAGTGGCAAGAGTTTCCAGTGGGGAAAAGTGTAGCATAAGGCTTTTGATGTGTCAAAGAAGAAGATCAGTGAAGCAACAATTTTGGCATTACCAAACTTGCAACGACCCTTTGAAGTGGATACATATGTGAGTGGGTATGCTATGGGAGTTGTCTTGATTCAAGGAGGAAGGCCCGTTTGCTACCATTCTGAAGTATTTGATGGGGTGGTTCTTAGCTACCCTACCTATGATAAGGAGCTCTATTCTGTGGTGCAAGATTTGAAGAAGTGGAAGCATTATCTGATGGGAAAGGAGACAATAATCCACATGTATCATGAGTTGTTATAGTAACCACAAGCCCAGAATAAGCTACAACAAACGAGGCATTACAAGTGGATGGGGTTTTAACAACAGTTCCATTTGGTGATCAAGTATAAGAAGGGCAACGCAAACAAGTTCGTCAATGTGCTTTTAAGGCCACCCACATCAAAGATTATAGATTTGGGGACTCTTATGCACATGGAGTCATTCACCCATGATGCATACAGAGAGGCAAATTCAAAAGATAAGGACTTCAAGGAGGTGTATCAATAGTTGCGGAGTCAGATTCATGTGCATGATGGTGAAAACACCATTGACTAACATCTCCAGGATGGGCTACTTGACAGGCTAGATAAGCTATGTGTTCCTAAAGGTGAGCATTTTTAGTTGATTATAGAGGCTCATACCTCCAAGGTTGCAAGGCACTTTGATCTAGGAAAGACCATGGCTAACTTGTAGAGGTACGTGTCTTGGTCCAAGGTGCAATAACAAGTAGCTAGGTTCATAAGAGGATGCATGCTTTGTTGTACCAACAAGCCTAGCAATAGGAAACAGGGTCTGTATCATCCCTTACATGTACCTACTCCTCCTTGGAAAATCATTTCCTTAGACTTTGTGGGAGTTTTATTGACAACCAGGAAGGGACATGACTACCTATTCATGTAGTTGACAAGTTCACCAACATGTGTGTTCTAATGCCATGTAAAAAGACCATCAGCGGACAAGAAGCAACAAACTTGTTCTTTGGACAAGTCTAGGTACACTTTGGGATACTAAGGAGCATCATTTTAGACAGGGATACAAGATTTCTCAGTGCATTCTGGACTACATTGTGGGAGAAGATGGACACGAATTTGAAGAGATCTAGAGCATTCCATCCATAGACAGATAGACAGACAGAAGTAGTCAATAGGACATTGGTACAACTTCTAAGGGGTTACAACCAAAAGCATCTGAAGACAAGGGATGAAAATCTGGTATATATACAACATTCGTATAATAGAGTGGTCCACACTTCTACAGGAAAGTCCCCATTTGAAACCTGTTCTAGATATTTTCCACCTTCACCTTTGGATATTTCATATGGGTAGCAAGGAGTAGTGAAGGAAGACATTACATGAGGTGTTTCGAGGGTTGAAAATTCTATAAAGAAGATCAGACAAATCCATCTACAGGTACAAGAAAGACTGCAGAAGTTGAAAGTGAAGTATAAGGTTAGGCATGATAAGCATAAAATAGAGAAATTATTCAGGGTGGGAGACAAAGTATGACTATAGTTGAACAAGGAGAGGCTGTAGGGGTCTGGGAAGAAAATCAAGGCACTAAGGTATAGTCCCTTTGAGATACTGAAAAATGTGGGTGATAATGGCTATCAACTTAGTTCACCACCATATATGCACATTTATTGAGTTGTAAATGTAGAGAATTTGAAACTCTATGAGCCTTCCATGCTAGATCACGAGGAGGAACAAACCCTACCTTTTGTGGAAGATTTGGCACTAGACGCTCAGGCATAGTTCACAGAAGATATAGTTTTACAGAAGAGGTCCAGAACTACAAGATAAGGGCAACAAGACTTTTGGTAGATTGGGTTGAAGGGAAAGCTTCCAGGCAAAGCTAAATGGTACACTAGAGAGAAGGTGGAGGAAAATTTTCCTCACCTCATTCAGTAAAAGCTGTTGGGGACCAAAAGCCTCCGAAAATGGGGAGGTGTGATCTGAATTGGATCGTTATATTATTTGTCATCCACATCAATGCATTTGGAGTGGAAAGAAAGTGGAGGAATCAACTTACGGGACTGAGTTTGGCGAAACGGGGTTCGAAACCTTTTGGAAGCGTTTTGAGGAATCAAATGACATTTTTTGGGTCTAAAAGTTTGCCTCTATAGCACTAAGAATTTTCATGCTATTCTACACACATACAGATTTCCAACGATGTAAGAATCACATCAATCAGAGTCCATATGCAAAAGTTATGCCACTCAGAAGTTGACCTTCCTATTTTCACAACTATAGTTTCGGAGGATGTCGGGCCAACCACCACTATTCATGGAAAATGGGCTAGCCATGTGTTTTTTATGTAAAAGACTCTAGAAGAGTCTATTTTGTAACTCTAGTTAAGAGTTGATGTAGTCAAACTTAACCAATAATAGGCTATTGGGTTGTGTTATAACCGGGTCGTTGGGACGAAGAGGTATTCCATTCTTTCGAGAGAATTTTGTTCCATAGTTGAGCAAAGATAGGCAAAAGAAATAGGAGTTAGAGCACATAGAGAGGATTTGTGCACTGCAGCAACCCACAGGCCACAAATATTACTTCTTTGTATCTACAACCATATTTCCAAATAGATAAATAGAGTGAAGCGGCCTCACCTTCTAGCTGTGTTTTCTCTTGAAAGGGTTTCCTAGAGAGAATATCTTGTGTGTTATGTGTTTGAGCTTATTTTGTGATTCTCTATTTTTTTGTTTGATTTACTTTTACATGCATGCACTAATTACAGTTAATTTTACAGATCTAGAAATTAAATAAAACTATAATAGTGTAGAATCTCTGATTTTGAATATAATATTATCATATCTATTGTGGTGAACTATCCAGTGGAATATCCATGATAGTTTACGGATCATATGTGATAGATGTGCTTGGCCTCACAGTCTTCAAACCGTTGTTTGATGTATGGTCGTGACCATTTGCAACAAGAAATGTGTGTGACCTTGAAACATTAAACTATGCAATAAATAATCATTGTATACAATAGCAAGGATTTAACACGTGGCCCCTAACAACATTTGATAATAGCTTGTCGCCCTCTTAATTTGATAGGGGCTCTATCTGCCCTGGGAGGATCAGATCTCAGTCATCTAATGATCAGATACTTTATAACAAGGCACATATCCAATCTTGAAATCTTTCACCCTAGCTAAATCACCTCCAAAAATAATTATGGAAAGTAAGAGACCAACTAGGGTTATATTGAGTACCACCCAAGATGAAAAATGTCAACTAGGGTTAAAAATAAATCCACCAAACCTACGACAAGAGTTTTCAATCCTGCAAATAAAAAATTGATCTGCCAATAAAAACCTAAGGCTGATAGGATGCACAACTTTGATAGCACTGTAGGATCGCAAACGTTAAAAATTTTAACAGATCTGTCACACTTTAACGTTCGAATTAAAAATTCTTTCAAACAAAACACTAAACACAAGGGGATCTCAAACATGCAACCTTTTTTTTTATATTAATAGTTGAAACGAAAGATACATTCTCATACAAATTAGATTGGATCCCCTGTAATGGTACACACAATTACTCATTAAAGACTAATCTAAGACACTGAAACACCTTTGTGAATCTTGGCTGGATCCACCAAACAAATTCACTGCGGGGTTTCCATCCCAGGATCAAAGTAGAACTAGGCACGCGAAGTTCTCAACAAACACAATAAGATAAACAATTCCAAATAATCCCACTTTATAGCTCCTATCCCCTATTATATGCTTAATGGACTTTCTAGAAAACTTACTTTATTGCTTTCCCTCGCAAAATGAAAGAAAATACTCTAGGCAAATACCATTGGCAGATTCTTTCCACTTTGGCCATACCAAGAAAAGGGAATATTACAAAAAACCTTTGGACACTTCAACCTATAAACATATATTTAAATGATGAACCACCCCATTGAAAGGAAGGTGTAATGATTTAATTCAAATCAAGCCCATTGGTCTTTATCTTTTGAGTCAATCCATTTTTGACAAGTGGAAGTTTTCGTCTTGTTTCTTAACATAGGAGATGGGCGATCGCCTGAGAAATAGGCAATAAGAGTAAATTTTCCATCCTAGTTTCTCAATGGTGATTCCTTCCATCATTGTCCATCGTTTTTATGTTGTTTTTACTATTGCAATCCATATATCTTGCAGATCTTGAGACAGTGTGTTATCATAGAGATTTTTTGGAAAGATCTAGGATCACATTTCCCATATTCAAGAAAATGTTGTAAGTTAGATTGATTGCAAATTTCATTATAAGTTAAAATACATAAAAGTAATTTTTGCTTTTGTATTCAATATTTGTTTAAGGAGAAAATAGTTTTTGATAGGAAAAGGAGAACATAGTTTAATTTTGGAAGAAAACATTGTTTGTGTATTATTTTGAATACTTTAATGCATAGTTATCCATTTCAGATTGGAATTCGATTAGATATGGAAAAAATTGAACTATGTAAAATTGAATACTTTAAAAATTTAGCAGTATCCATATTACCACTACCGAGTTTAGTACCGAATTGAATTTTAGCAAATTATCGACCGAATTTAACCGGCCGAATTTCCGAATTCTTCAGCTAGATTCGGCCGACTTTGGTAAATATGCTTTAATGGAATGCCCCTTTCACTCTTTTTTCTAGCTCGTGGTTATATTCTGCGCGTTGGGTGCATTGTATACACTTAAGCACAGATAATTAAAAAAGCACTTCGTAGAATTCTAGAAGGCAGAGGAATGATCTTCATTAACTCGTTTAAGCAATTTAAAGTTAATAAAAAAAAAACAGAAAGTAGTTTATAGTTTCATAATACCAATAATGACATGTGCTAAATAGTTAGATACCTAAAACAATTAATATAGATGTATTGAATTATCCTATAATTACGTTGTATGGAGTTTTCCTCTGAAATCAACTTACCTCATTGCTTATCTGTCATTTTGTGCACCACATGATTAGATGTTAGACGATTAAACAAATTTCAATCGTTAGATCAATAAGAAGGAGAAGAGACACTGCGAAATGGAAATGGACAATGATTTTATAGCAATTTAATTTAAGCCCTCAAATCGAACGGGCAAACACTCTCAGAACTACTATTACATTATATCCTCGCTCTCACAGATTCATTTGCTTAGCAGTCATGGAGGCATCTGTTTGGGGGATATGACCCTTGCACTGAAAAATATTCCAAAATCTACTTCAATCTACCTGAGGTACAAAAGTCTCTTCACGCCAATGTTACAGGAATTCCTTATGAATGGACGACTTGCAGGTTTGTAGTCGTATTGTGTCTCTGATCTTGTCCCGCTGCTTTTCCATCATCTGTAATAGCTTTCATTCACTAATCTGGTCTGTTTGCTTTTCTATATACAGTGATACAGTTGGTGAAAATTGGGGAGACTCTCCTAGATCTGTGCTATCAATTTACCGAGAGCTTATAAAAGCTGGACTACGCATTTGGATGTTCAGGTCACCACTCACTACGCATGTCATTTCTTTAATCAGAACATGGCACAGAAAACTTCTTGTTGGTGTTTTTGCTTTTGTCTTCTATCATGAGTCTGCTCAGAAAGACTAATCTTGTTGTTTGTTGGTTTGCAATGGAGATACCGATGCAGTGATTCCTGTAACCTCTACCAAAAATTCTATAAATGCGCTTAAGCTTCGCACGGTTACTCACTGGCATCCTTGGTATAACAATGGGCAGGTGAGTCATCTTTCTCTTATCTCTAAGGGCATGAAAATGCAATGGCTGCCTGTAGGTCAATGCATTTGTTATGATGCTCACCATTGTTCTATTTCTAGTAGGCATGAGAAATAGAAATTGGCAACGTTCAATGATGGTAGAGATAACTCTTGAATTTCAACAGAATCTTTGCTCGTATCAGTATGAATGTTGACAGTTGTCTGTAATGCCCAGGTGGGAGTTAATGCCACAGGGCCGTGAAAAATAGAATTAATATCGTATTAATATGTTTATAACGATGTGGATTCCATGACTAATAAAGGTAGTTCGAATAGTTCTTTCTGCCCATTTCTTCCCAGACTTACCAAACAAAACAAATGAAATTGTCCTGAGGTGAAACATCTATTTTATTTAACATAAAGGCGTATTGATTTCTTTTACTTAACATGAAGTGGCACTGATTATTTCTGAATACTGAGACCTGGGTTTGGATTCAGGAAGTGCAATTCCATGGCATCAAATCGTTTTAAAGGCTTCAAAATTTAGGAAAGATAATGCTAATAATATCAAAGGTGGATTCTGTGATCACCAATAGGTGTGCAAATAAAAAGGCGTTAGAATTTTGAAAGAATAATCATTTTGAAAAACTATTTGTTCGTGCAAATAAAAAGGCGTTAGAATTTTGAAAGAATAATCATTTTGAAAAACTATTTGTTTTGGTAGGAGATGGGTGCTGGTAATGTGCTTCTATGCAAAAACTATTTCTAGAAATTTACTCCAAGTTTTCCATTGAAAATGTTGTCATTTTACTCTTGGAATATCTTCATTTTAGTTCATTTTCATTCGCCTCACTTTCCAGAATGGCAACATGATCTGTTTGTTGGTTCGACGTCATCGAAATATCAGTAGTGCACAATATAGGCTACATCAGTGAATGGTCGTTAATATATTATTGATTTTTGCATGAAAAACCTTCTATCTTCAGCACACGATTGCGTTGCGTAAAATGAAGCGGGTTACCAGAACAATATTGATACCTCACAAAATTATTTCAAGACTATGTCCAAATAATTAACACAACCCTAACAGATTTATTAAAACTTCCATCTTATAATAATACGAATTTATAATAATTTTTGGTGAAATAGTGTTGAACAAATGTAAATGGTAAATGAAAGGAACACTTACATGATGATGCTAATTTTCATTATATAATTCATGAAATATGTATTGGGATTAGTCAGGGCAAAATCAACTTAGAAATAAAATTAGAATAAGTCTTCCGGAATTCCATAGGTTAAATCTTCGACTAGCGTGTACACGGAAGACGATTTAATTGAGAGCATGAACAAAGAGAATCAACTGCAACGGACTTTCATAATAAAAGTCATTAAATAACCATGAAGAAGCCAAGAAATATGCCCAAAAAAAATGAATATATCTATAAAACCTTGTTGTAGGAAACTTTCATTTATGATATGTATATAATAGGGAGATATAAGGAGCTTTATTGTACTGCACAGCAAACCAGAGAGATGAAGCATTGAAATCCCTAAACCGTTACATCAAAATATTTTTGGTATATAGGTCATGTATAGGACCCAAATCTATAAGTCATCCATAGTATCCAAATACAGGATATCATAGAATCAAGTTAATTATACTATTTTGAAAATAAGTTGTATTTTTTTAAACTCAATTCTATAATTTCAATAAAAAAACTGTAAAACAAATAAATATATACAATTAAAAGATCAAAGTATAAATAAAAATTGGAAAATGTATTTATCTATAAAAACGAAAAGAAAAATAAACATAATTAGAAAAGTTACAGGATTATTATATTTAAGAATCTATCCAAATGTAAAACAAAAAAAAAAAAAAAAAAAAAAATGATATATTAATAAAAAATTTGAAAAATATATATAAAGATAAAATTAAATAATAATAATAAATCAATTTCTTCCCTCTATATATTAATAAATTTATTTATTTTTAATCTGTACTTGGGATCTTATAGCTTATTTGACAATCTTGTAAACTTATAGAATAGTGATGGGCTTTATTAGTATACTGCAGAAGGGATCTGGAAATTCTAGAGGATTTATCAATATTAATTTTATTTTACATATTTCTCCTTAAAGCTGCATTCTGGGCTTCTTTCTCCATTTCTGCCTGTAATAAGCAACAAATCCTTAAAAACATAATCAAATAAAATCCTTAAAAACATAATCAAATAGAATGCAGAAAAAACAAACCTAAAAAATATTGGATGCTGCAAAAAAGACAGCCATGCCGCCCTACCTTCCAATTGCCTAGAAAGATTGCTTTCGATTTTTGCAACGCTGGGCAAGATCTCATGGCTGCATTCAAGGCTTCTTTTTCCTTCTGCCCTTGTAGTACAAATAAACCTTTAAAATCGCTACCAAACTGAACGCAGGAATGACAAACCCTAAAAAATATTGGAGGTTTGACGAGGTTTGAACGCAAAAAAGACAAACCCTAAAAAATATTGCTAATCTAACCTGCATAGAAAGATTGCTTAGAAAGATTGATCTCGTCTGATCTCCAAGTGATTATAGAATGGATTTGGAAATGCACTCATATATTATAATTTATTTTTTATTTATTCTTTAATTTTATTATAGTGATGTTTAGTTAATAATAATAAAATTCTATATATTTATTTCAGCCAATCAAATGATTGGCAATCTGTAGGGTTTGTAGAAAGGATACGGAAATTCTTGCGGGGTTATATATTTATTTTAATTTATTAAATTATTTTAATTTTATTTTTTTAATTAATTTCAAATTTATATATTTATTTTGAGCCTCAAGATTACCATCTAATTGATCCGGAAATATCCATGGATTTTACAATATAATTAATTTAATTTTTTAATTTTTATTATATTAATATTTTTTTATCACCATAAAACAAGTTACAACAAATATAAAGCAGAAGAGTGTTTTGCCTTCACACAGCTGCTATGTAAACACCCAGCCAAAAAACCATGCCAAGCCCCAGACATCCATACAAGTTGAAAAGAAATAGGGCTTTTTGATAACACAGTCACAGTAAAGCTCAAGGAAAAAAACACCTTCAATGGGAAAACACTTTCAGCGTCGCTCGAACCTGCGCCCAAATGGAGACCTTGAATGTATCTATTTCGCTAGACGCTGGGAGCTGCCAATGCAGACAATTTATAGCAGCACGGGGTGGGATTCGTATGCATGGGCTTTCCGGGCGCACGCCAAAATGGTGGATATCATTGTTCACAGAGTATAATTTACCTTACGCCTAGGGCACAACCTGTCGGGATTCAGCACCGCTAGCGGACCTACGAGGTGAGCAAGCACCGTGAATAGGAGAAATGAATGCTCAAGAGGACCTGTTCACGTTGTGCGAATGGAGCAAATGAATGTTTGGCCCCAGGGATCATTTGAAATTGCGCAGGTCTTGGTTGCGAGCACAGCGGGTGCCACCTCTAAGGTGGTGGGGCAAAGAAGCGTTAATTAGTGTTATATGTTCTCGATTGCTTTACATAGTGTTATATGTTATCGATTGCTTTACATAGTGTTATATGTTATCTATTGCCTTACGACGTTTTCTTTGCAACCTCTGGTGCAAATGCTAGTTATTTTAAAAATGAAAACCATTTCTTTATATTATTTTAGGTATTTAGTGTTATTACACATTTGTTTTAAATAGTATGAAAATGAAATGGATTTTCACCAATAAATTAAATTACAATAAAACATTTTTACAATATTATTTAATATCAATACAAATTATTAATATTAAGTTAAAATGATTATTAATTATTAATAAATAATAATAGAAAATTTATATAATATTATATTTTTAGGAATATATTTATAATTTTGAAAAAAAATATTTTATATAGAAAATCTAAAATTTTATAAATAAGGTTCTCAACAAAAATATTATCAAGACATTATTATTGTATTTAGGTAGGATTGGATTCTCCACTGCCACAATGCAGAATTGCAATTAACAAAACACTTTAATTTGTACATCAATAAAATCTAAATTGGATGGATTCTAAAACTTAACACTAACTTCCATTCAATGCTTTTACTTTAACCTAATTATATTTAAACCAAGTAGCAGGTGCTAGCCACTTTGTAGCACTTGTTTATATAAACTATAATATACCTAATAATTATTGATTATGACTAAAACTATAATATTTTTATTAAATTTCAAATAAATACATCTTTTATATCAATTTAATGTTTAAATAAACTTTGATATTTAATTATATTACTATTTTTTTGTAAGCTTGGCAGTACTTTTCCATTCCTTCAATTCAATAATCAAGCATGTTACAATTATATAAATTGTTCGATGGCCTCAACCTGCCCAGGGGGAAACCAGGTTTTTTGGCCACCAAACCACATTATAAGCCATCCATAACATAAATAGTCTGAGTTTGTCTATCCAAGCCTTATAAGACTTATAGTCTATAAACCATCTACGTAAGAATAAAACTATAAACATAAATTCTACTCGACATATACATCAAAATATAAGCCAAAAATTATTAAACATGACTTCCAACAATTAGTCATCTCACGATTTCACTGGAGCATGATCTTTTGCACTTGAACCTGGCAATTCAAATTGGGGTAGACATGGAATATGGTGCTCTATGTAGCCAAGGCGGACGTTCCGATGTTGTAGCTAGATTTGAATTAGCTGAAGTTCTTTCTGAATCTCTCTAAGACCAGGATCCGAATCCACATTTATAGCTATGTTGAGGGAAGAAACCATTGCTTTAGCCACAATAAATTTCATATGCCAAAAGAGATGAACAAACTGTTTATACAAGGTGAGATGGTTGCAAGTATAACCAAGGTGAGGGATCAAATCACTCCAATCCTCTGTCAGTAGCTCGAGCTCAACTTTGAAGTTTAATTCTGCCTTCTAGGTGAAAATCAACTACTTTACCTGGGTCGAGGTTCCTACACAATAGACCTAGACCGTATTCTATAAGATCCTAGCATCCTCTTTCCTGTTGCACTGGCACAGAGTCTTTCCGAACGTCGAGCTTGTTTCCTTTCCCTTACCACCCTGATTCTTGCGATCACAACCTCTGCAGCCACACAGACCACCACGAGGAGGATTCTTCACCATTATGAGTAAAATCAGACCACCCTTCGTCAGTATTCTCTCACATTCCCACATTCGAGAGCCAACCCACTATGCAGAGGCCAGAGAGAGAAGCAACTTAGGCAAAGCTGGAGTAACAACAATACAGAAAACCACCTGAAAATCAAACATAAAATTAATGGAAGGGCATAAGAATAGAGGTAGTGTCGGATGACATTGCACCACACCAAAAATCCATCACCCGAGCCAATACACATATACAAACAAGAATCCACCCAAGTGTGAGGCACCATCTAAATGAGAACAACGACCCCCGTGCAGCTCGGGATTAGAGTCCGTAGACTCAACCTTGACCAAAACTCTGAACCCTTACCCTCCACAGGGTTTTCCAGTGCAATTCTGGCTTGAAATGGAAAAGGCCACATTCAACATCTAGGGGAAACATTATAAAAAAGATCTGGAAACCAGTAATCATGCCCATACGGGATAGTAAATTGCTAAAAAGGTGGATATTGACATAACATAGTTGAGAAAGCCACAACTTTTAGTCACAGAAATTTCCAAATTAACCATTGTTCCTTTTCCCCTCCAAATGTGAGGTGAATCATGAATTGCAGCGCCCAACCCACGGTATATGATAAGCACGAAAACATACCAGACTATGTGCCAACTTTGAGTAGAGACAGACTGCGACTGGGTGTTCTCCTCGCATTCCAAGTGCCACGAGCCAACACATAGTTACCTTAAGCTCCCTAAGATACTCGTGACACCAATTCAATAGCGGGACAAATATTCTTAAATAAACCTCCACTCCCACCACCTATAAGCATTGTGGTCTACCCAACTTCACGTTGTGGATCTGCTGAGATCTATGATGCTTCACAACATTAAGACGAGAGAGTGTGTGAAGGTGAGAAAAAAACTGTCCACCATCCCAAACATTTAATCCTCAATCATGTCGACAATCCCCAAGCGAATCTCTATCTACTTCACACCCTATCGAAAATTAATTATATTACTATTATAATAATATAATATTTTTATAAATATAAATTATTATTAATTTAATTTCCTTTTTATTTTCTAAAAATAACAAATAATTTTAAAATTTAAAATAATTGGGATATTTCCTATTATAACTGATCACATATATTCCATAACCGAATCGAGGGCATTCATAACACATGTTCAAACGCATGGAATTCCTAATCCCTTTGCGTCGATTATAAGAAGGGAATGAGTGACATTATGGGCTTGTTGTATCCCTTTGCACTATTTTAAAAAAGTACATCCCGTTATTGTAAAACATAATGCATTTAACAACACATTTCTCTTTAGTGGACATCCCACAATTTTGAAATATACAACCATACATGGAGACTTTTGAAACTCCACCTTTTCGTCCTCCCCACATGTTATGTTGCGCTATTATCTTTGTCAAACTCAAGAATGAGTGTCATATGGAAAATTAAACGAGACGTGCTATCGTCTTACTAAGCATTTCATTTTCCATGTTTTTTTTAATATTGTAATCGTCCCTTCCTTCTAAAAGTTTATAAACGATTCATTTGCACAAATTAATGTACAAGTGAGATTGTAGGTTCGTGCACTCAAAGGATTATATAAAATACATCTAAATGATTAAATCGTAGAAATTAATTTACAAGTGAGAATGTAGGTTCGTGCACTCAAAGGATTATATGAATTATATCTCAAAATACTGCAAATTTGAACCACTCATCTGCAACAAGAGAGACTAGTCCACTATGGTGTGCAACTATGAATGGTGAGCATAATTTAGTTGTTGGCTTTCCCGTATATTCGAACTCCAACTTTTAGTTTAATAAACGTTTCCTATCACTGTATTCTTCGTAACCATACGGCCTTTAGAATCGTTGACCTCCTGATCGCGACACTATTGGTGTTAGTGGACCTTATGAGCTGTCACTTATCCATTTCGGCCGTTATCTCTGTCCGTTTTCCGTCCAATACCGTACCGTCATTGCAAGAAAGTTCCGTACCCACTAACTCTTCCTAACTTAACTTCCCTTGGCACATACAGTTGGCAAAGTACTTGCGATTCCAAAATCGATCGGGATTTGGGTTATAGGCAGTCTTCATCACTTTGTCAGAGCTTTGAGGTAACTAAATTTCATTAACAGCAGCAGTGCCTGATGTTTCGTCCAAGAATTTAAATCTTCTTTCCGTAATATCATACAATGCTCGTAAAATATCTTTGCCTTCTTGCCTGAAATTTTTGTTTTGGCTCCAAGATTCAGATGTATTTTGAATTTCCATAGACTCACTATCTGTAGGTATGCAACAACTCTGACATCTGGACTTCGTGTTTGCCTAAGAGATCCAAAATTTTGTTTCAATTCGGGAGAAATCCGTGTCTACGCGGCAGATCTGAACGAAGTCCGCTAGAAAAACTATAAATTGACTTATTGTGTTGCGTCTTTAAGATGCCAGCGTTTACCGAGATGCCTATTATAGCCATCGGAGGTCTTAGCGCTCGAACCGATACTTCTCTGCTGGAGCAACCTCACCAAGCTTTGGCCCGCATCGAGTCAGAGTTATGCCAGAAATTGAAGGTCAGCGCCTCTCTTTCATGTCCGCCGGGCATGGCTGAGGTTCAGTGGGAGTCCGCAAGGGTAAGTCCTGCCTATTGTGTCGATATATTAGTATCTACAATGTTTCAAATGTCTGTGTTAGCTAGCGGGTATTGCTGTCAGTGCAGGTTCAGATGGAAATTCAGGCCAAGAAAGACGCAGAAAAGGAAAAGATTCCATACGTAGCCGTGCTAAAGCTCACGGAGCAGTACCAAATCTATGGGAATCCTATGATAGATGGGAAAACCCTAGCCACGAAGTCGGAGGACGCTAAAATGCTCACAAATAGCCACACATCTGAATTTCAAGAGGCTGAAAAACAATTTGTAGCGCTGTTGAATCAAGATTCTCATAAAAGCTCCTCTCATAAGCTCGACTTGAGCGGGCTTCTCCTTCACAGTGTTCCACATGAAATAGGGAAACTGTCATCTACAGTCCTCAAGATTGACCTTTCTAATAATAACTTACAGGTACATTGTTTCAAGACTATTATTTATTAGTACTCGGTCGGAATCTCTCACTTCAAATTGACTCTGATTCAATTATTTATTGCAGATTTTGCCTGATTCTGTTACAAGTCTCGTGAATCTTACTCATTTGGACATTCAATCAAACCAGTTTACATCACTACCGGATTCCATCGCGCGTCTTGTGAATCTTAAGGTCTTCAATGTTTCTGGGAATTCTCTTGCTGCGCTTCCTGATAGTATTGAAAGCTGCCGGTAGGCTAATCAAAGCATCTCAGAGTTGTCTTTGTAATTTCTTTTCACTCAAACCCCCGGCATTTTTTTTTTTATGTTTGACCGGTGACATTTAATTTTTATTTCAGTTCACTGGAAGAATTGATGGCCAATTTCAACCAACTCATACGGTTGCCTGAGGGGCTGGGGTTCGAACTGCTGAACCTTCGGAAGCTGTGTGTTCATTCCAACAAGCTCACACATCTTCCCTACTCCACCTCCCACATGATGTCTCTCCGCTTTCTGGATGTCCACACGAACAGGCTTGGAGGCCTTCCAGAAGATCTTGAGAACTTGATGAACCTAGAGTACCTGGATCTAAGCAGCAAGTTTAACTATCTTGTGTCTCTCCCGGACTCGATCGGGGGTCTCACGTCTCTCACCGAGTTAAATGTCAGTTACAATCAAATCACTGCATTTCCTGCATCTATTGGGCGCTTGGCAAAGTTGCAGTTTCTTAAGGTGGAAGGGAATCCTCTGGTTGTGCCCCCTCCCCAAGTGGTAGATCGGGGTCTGTACGCTATTAAGGAGTACATTGTTGGAGATTTTTCTGATAAAATCCCAAAAACAAACAATATTCATGCACACAGAGGCAATGCTTTGTTTCCTCTACTCCAGGATCATTTGTGCACAGGGAAGCTTTAAAAAGATTTACTGAGAACAGACTATTGCACCACCATAAAAGATTACTATTCATTAAACAAAAATTACTGATACATATTCATCCTCTTTCACTCAGAGGGATTCACCAAAACATTTTAACAAAATTACTCTGTCTCCTTTGAAATTTTACACCACTCTGTGTAAATATTTCATTTACATTCACTGCTCTGTAAAAACAAAGATTACAAGGTTTTACTGTTTTACCTTTTCACTGCTGTGTGAAACAATTCATGGTTTTACATACTTCCTCTGGTTTTCTTCTTTCACCTCTTGGCCTTGCTCCTGCACTGCAGTGCATCTTGTGTTTTTCACTTGCTGAATAATGGTCAACTACAAAAATGTGTTTTTACTTGTTCCGTAAAACCAAACTTACGCCACACCCGTGAATAATAAAAAAGTAATAATATTAAACTATATGTCTTTGCCTATGTCTTCATTTAACTCTAGCCCATACATGCCGTAAACAAACATTTAATAATCCACCTACGCGTTATGACAAAATTTTAATAAGGTATGGTCAACATTCAATTTGACTTTTACTCCACGCAATTTGATTTGACGCGGGCCCGTATGCAGCTTCATGATGCACGTAAAACCGTTGATTTACCCTCCTCCAATCGAACGGCTGAGGTGAATATCGGAAGACCCTTTCTCACCGAACTTTACTCCACAGTGCAACTTTGAAAGATCAACGGTTGAGGATGCTGGAGCACATCGGATGAATATCGGAAGGCCCCTTTTGGTCGACATTTATCTTCCAATAAATGTCAGAGGCTGATGTCACGCCTCATCCACGCGTCAGCTCCAAGTTATATCAGAGCTCTTGTGTACGGAAACCACTTCATGCCAAAAGCGCTGCGATATTCTTACCGGTTGGTTTGTGGTTTTTACTGAGTGGTTTCCCGCGCGCAGTTGAAATTACAAATTCAACACTCCCCTTTAATTTCAACTGCTGGGCATTCGGTCATACCCAGACACTTCCTCAAAAATTCAAAGTTTTTCTAATCCAATGGTTTTGTCAAGATGTCTGCAACCTGTTCATGAGTCCTGCAATGTTCTAGGACAATTTCTCCATTGTTCACCAATTCTCTGATGTAGTGAAACCTTGTATCAATGTGTTTCGTTCTCTTATGAAACACTGAATTCTTTAACAATGCAATAGCTGAGCTATTGTCACAAAAAATCACTGTCGCTTTTGCCTGCTCTTGGCCTAAGCTCCTCAACATCCTTCTCATCCAAACTGCTGACATGCTGCTGTTGTAGCTGCCACATATTCAGCCTCTGCTGTAGACAAAGCTACAATGGACTGCTTCTTAGAAGCCCATGAAATTGCTCCTGAACCCATATGGAAAACATAACCGGAAGTGCTCTTCCGATCATCAACACTTCCAGCCCAATCACTATCAGTGTATCCAACCAAATCTGAATGTTCTGAAACATTATATAAAATTCCAAACAGTTTGGTACCTTTCACATACCTCAAAATTCTTTTTGCTGCCTGCCAATGTGCCTCCTTTGGCCTCTCCATGAATCTGGAAATTAAACTAAAAGCATACATAATATCAGGCCTAGTTGCTGTTAAATACATAAGACTGCCTACAATACTCTTGTACAAACTAGGATCAAAATCCTTGCTGTTGTCCTCTCTGCTGAGTTTTTATCCCATTACTGTGGGAGTGATCGCTGCCTTACATTCTTCCATGTTAAATCTGCTCAATACTTGATCCACATATCTTGCCTGTGATATGAAAATTCCTTTTTCATTTTGAACTACTTCTATGCCTAAGAAGTATCTCAAGAAACCCATGTCAGTCATTTCAAATTCTTCCTTCATGACTGATTTAAAATTTTTAATGAGCTGATCATCATTATCTGTGAAAATAACATCATCAACATATAAGACAACAATTAAAATTTTACCATCTTTTCTTTGATGTAGACGGTGGGTTCTCCTTCACACTTGTCGAATTCATTATCCAATAGATATGAATCTATTCTGCTGTACCATGCTCTTGACGCTTGCTTCAGCCCATAAAGAGCTTTCTTCAATTTGCACACTTTGTGCTCTTCACCTTTCTTCTCATAGCCTAGAGGTTGTTCAACATAAACCTCTTCCTTTAACACTCCATTTAGGAATGCTGACTTCACGTCCATTTGATAGACTTTCCATTTGTTTTGTGCTGCTATGGACAGCACTGCTCTCACGGTTTCCATTCTTGCAACCGGTGCGAAAGTCTCCTCATAATCTCTCCCATACTGCTGCTTGTACCCTTTGACAACCAGCCTTGCCTTGTGCCTTTCTATCTTGCCTTCAGCATTGCTCTTGGTCTTGTAGACCCATTTCACTCCAATGACTTCTTTACCATTTGGTAGCTCAACCAAATCCCATGTTTTGTTTCTTTCTATGGAATTCATCTCCTTATCTATAGCTTCTATCCATTTCTTATCTTTAATTGCTTCCTCGAAATGAATAGGATCATCAACATGACAAAACAAGGCAAACAAGGAATTCATTCCTTCATCATAAATATCA
>APFE031234892.1:226788-240693 GCA_000404065.3 Pinus taeda
TTGAGTGGATAGATTCATTGATGGAGTGTATCATTATTGGAGTGTGACTGTATTGTGGAGCCTTTCGTCATCTCCCGTATCATTGTTGGAGCGTGGAGCTTGTTGTGGTGACATTTGAACTTGTAGTGTAGAGTCTGAAGTCGCATTGAAGCCGAATGTTGAAGTTGTGCTGAAATGAAATGATATGTGCTGTAAATCAAACGCTCGTAGTTGCTCCTTCTAGAATTGTAGAGATTTGTTGTGGCTCAATGCTAGATTTGTTGATGAAAAGAATCGAACATTTTCATAGGTGAGCACTTAGTATAAGCCAAAGATGGTAGTTGACAAAAAAAATGGTGGAAAAATAAAAAGAAAGGGTACAAATATAAATCTCCTCCGCACAGACATATTACAATTGGAGGATGTTAAAATACTTGTTTATGACTTCAATTTAACAAAGAGAGGAACTCTTCGCTTCAAGACGATAGAGATTCTGAAAAGGTTGTTACCAGAAGGAATAGTGTTGACATGGGAGTCTGCTGAAACCAGTCGTAGATCTAGAAGACTTTTGAAACCTGGAATGTTGGGCATGCATGTGGACTCAGATGGGGCACTAGTTGATGAAAGAGAAGAATATGGAACATCTTCATCAACATCCAGTCACTCATCTGAAGATGTGAATTGTGATGGCGTGCAAGAAAATATGAGTGATTTTGAATAATTGTTTAAGACAGATTATATAACTGATGTATGCATCATATCTTCAAATAAAATTAATGTTTTCCATATGTTGTTAAATGAGAAGTTATGAAGCAATTTTATGTTGTTGGATTATGTCTTAAGTATGATAAATTTTATTGTTTAAATATCTACAATGCAATATCAAATTAGAGATATATGTCTGTTGTATTCAGTGCTACTAATAAAGATTTTTGATTTCATTGAGTGATATTATTTTTCATAATGTCATGGTTTTTTAATTTTATAGTTGAAAAAATTTCAATTTCTTTTATATCTAGCATGGTGTGGTTGAAAACATGTTAAATTTATACGTAGGAAAGAAAAATGATATTCTACCAGAAACATTAATGTGTTTTTTCCTTAAAAATTAACTTTGTTTGAGACATAAAAAATTGGTTTTATTAGCATTTTTTAAAAAGTTTGAAAATTGACCCTAAAAAAAAAAACGTTATTCCAGTAGCATCAATTTCGTTTTGAAGCTATATTTTGCACGAAAATTACGTAGTAAATTTCTTAGTCACCACCATTTTTAAAACACGTTCAAAATTGGCACCTAAAAAAAAAACACATCGTTCCAGTATACACACTTTTCGTTTTTAGCACTGTTTTTGATGTTTTTTTTGGGGTTTTTGGGCCAGAGTTCCCGTTTTGAGTTTATAGTTCCCGTTTCAAAGTTTAAATTTTTTAAACTTTGTTGCTTTCCATTACATAATTTGACTCCATTCCCAATGGTGGTAGTCATCATATTTTTCTTCACCTACAAAATCTCGAAAATAGATAAGAGTTAGTCATCTAACTATTTCAATTGTTTCAAGAAGATTTGATAAAAATTTGAGAGAGCCCTCTCAGATTGGAAGGACTAACTTCCAGTTCAAGTGGTCTGAAATAGTTACACTAGGTTAAAGTTTGAAACAACCCAATTCTTTCTATCCCAGTGATAACAGAATCAAGCCAATACCAGCTTTGATACCATGATAGAAAAATAGAAAGAGAGTTAAAAATTACACACAACAAAAATCATTCTCATATTTTTATTGATCACAAAGGTTACATATATATAGGATACAAATTACTAACTTAAAAAAATCTAGATCCTAAGAAAGTAGATCTATGACAAGGACATGACACAACAACAACTCATACACATGGGAAACAACCACATCTAGAATAACACCTTGGAATAGTCACTATCAATTTGTAATGCACATGGAACATATGACATGGAGGCATTACTTCCAACAAAATGTACATCATACACTACAATTCCTTAAACATAAGGGACATAGAGAGCCACATTATTAGTCCCTTAATCAATGGGGACTATAGCGCTTGTCTCATGGTCAAATGGCATTGGCTCTCGATTATTTTGCCAAGTTTTTGTAACCTTAAACAAAGTTTCAAGAAAATGTTGAATATTCCTATTTTCCCATATATTCAAAAATAATTTTCTAATTTTTGGAAATCTTATTTATAATTTTCCATTGGCTAGGCAGACCTTGATGTGACATAATTTCCCTAGTAGAGGGCGATTTATTTTGGGTATTTGTAGTCTCCTTATAAATCATTAAAAAAAAAGGACTAATTTTGTAAGTGGCCATTCCATTAGTGAGTGCTCTAACACTGACATTGTTATGCTTGCCATTGGTAGTGTTATGCCCAATGATGCTATAACTCATGAGGTTGTAGGTATCTTATGTAAGCGATGGAGGTTGAACAAATATGTAGAGGAAACCTTCACTGTGCGGAGTGTAGAGGTGCAAGCAATGGTAAAGTTGAAAATTTCACATATTTGATTAAAATAAATGTGCAGAGGGAAATGTGCATGGAGATGTAGAAGGAGAAACATGGAAATTGAAAATGACATTGACACTAACACACAAACTCCTAGTGAACTTACCTCTTACTTCATTTTAAAGTTTTAGAAATTGAGTTGTGTGGGGGAGCATGTGTATAGAGTCATTAATGCGTGTGGAATGAAGGGTGTGCAGAAGAGTGGGTATGTGTGGGAGAATAGGTTTTTGAAGCCATTAGTGTGTGTGGAGTGAAGGGTGTCCATAGCATGGGTTATGTGCAAGAAAATAGGTGTATGGAGTCGTTAATGTGTGTGAAATAAACGAGGCTACAAAGGAAACTTTTTATAGTAGAAATGAAATATTTTAATCTTAAGAAAAAACGTATTACCCAATATTAAGTGGAGTTTCCTTTTAATGCATGTGAGAAAGAAGCATTGTGTAAGAGAACATTTGTGTGGAGCAAGGAAACAAAACTTTGACTCGCAATGCTCAGAATTTCCACATGCATTTCCCCTTTGCACACTTCTTCAACATACCTTTGAACAAAATTAATGAGCGGCATTGACTTACTAAAGTTTGGGAGATAAAAGGTTTGGTTTCCATGTATATCAAGTTATCATTTATGTGGGCTCCCTTTATTTAATATCACGATGCAAAGGAGCTATGTAAAAATTTCTTTACCAATGATCTGTTGTGTGGTTTTCAAAACTATGTTCGAAAGCCTTGATCACTTAAAAATTATATTGAAGTAGACAATAAATATTGGTTTTCACAATTCTTGAATCCTATATGTATTTGTGATCTCACATTTTCGAATTAAATGCTTATTATATAATATTAAATGAAGTGTATTTTTAATGCATGTGGGAAGAAGTATTGTGTGGATGAATAGGTGTGTAAAGAAGGGAGTAAAAATTTTCTCCTGAAATGTTTTGTACATTCATATACATTCCCCCTTCCACACACTTCTTCTCCATATCTCCCTCTCGCACAACACTTCATATTAATCAATTAATTAATAGTTTTGGCTTATTAAAGTTTAGGGTATAAAAAGTTTGGTTTACTTGTACACTTTATTTGATTTTGGGATTAAAGAATTTGTGGAAAAACTTCTTTCCTAGATCTAATGTTATGGCTTCAATCATTTAAAAACTATATCAAAATAGAAATGATGAATCTTATTATTCACAGTTCCTGAATATTACTTTATTCCACAATTTTTTGTACTCTTCCATAGATTTGTATATAGTTGTGGTGTGCAATTTGGCTTATTAATGCATGTGAGGAAGAAGTGTTGTGCGTGAGAATGGGTGTGTAGAGAAAGGAATATAAACTTTCTTCTGCAATGTTGTATATTTCTACATACATTTCTACACACTAAATATTAATCAATTAATTAGCTTCTTTGGTTTATTTTGGTGCATGAAAAGTTTGGGTTACGTGTATATCAGGTTCAAAATAAGGGTCGCCAATTAACTATCCCTACGGCTATGTCTACGTGGGCTCATTTTATCTAAGCTTCTCAAATACTAAGTTCATTTGTGATTCCACACTTGTTAATTAAATAATTACTATCCAATATTAAATGAAGTGTATTTTTAATGTATATGAGAAAGAAGTGTTGCACGGGAGAATGGGTGTTTAAAACAACAAACACAAAATTCATTCGCAATGTTTGTGTCTCCACACACATTCCCCTTGTGCACACTTCTATCGCACACATCCCTTCTACATAACACTACATATTAATCAATTAATTAGCAGTTTTGGGTTATTAATGTGTGAGAGGAAGAACTATTGTGTGGGAAAATGGGTGTGTGAAGCAAGGAACAAAAGCTTTCTTTGGAAATTTTATGTACCTCCACATACTACATATTAATTAATTAATTAGTGATTTTGGCTTATTAAAATTTGGGGCATGAAAAGTTTGGGTTATGTGTCTATTGGCTACTAAATAAGGGTGCACGATTAAGTGTCCCCACTACTATGTTGACAAGTGTTCATTTTACTTGAGCTTGCTCGAATCCTAAGTGAATTTGTGATTTCACAATTTCCAATTAAATAGTTGTGATCCAAAATAAAAATGAATTTTCTTTTTAATGCGTATGAGGAATAAATGTCTTTTTTGTTGGCAACTAATTACTCATAGGCATGTCCAAGCTATCTCTAATATCAAGTCATACTACCTTCTCTTAGGCCCCAAGATATTTCCCCTCGGCTCTACACTACAATAAGAAGTGTCAACCCCCCTTAATTTTCTATGCATTGCAGCCCATGGTATTTTGCTTATCATATACTCACATGCATCTAAATGCATGCAAGTGGCCATGCCACCTCCTCTATTTAATGAGGTCATCTTCACAGTGTGTGATGAGCCTCATCATTCGGTAATGATATGGACCTTAATTCACCTCCTAGCTTAGTAAAATCAACTCTTCTCACAATTTATTACATATTTTGATTATGTTTTGTTTAATAAGATGATTCAAAGTGAGATATTATGCTTAGTGGCCTAATGTGCATTGAATTTAGGTTTGTGAAGAGAAAACCAAGGAATTTTGGCTAGATTAAGGGCTAAAACTCGAAGGAGACAAGGAATGGAGATTGTAGCAGGAAAATCATCCTCATTTAATTCCTCCCTCATTTGAAGATTCCTCCATCAATCACACTATCGCGGAGTACAAACAACCAAGTCATGGAGATCAAAAGGAAACCGAGCAAGTGACAATTAAAGAGTTAGTTTATCTCGAGTTTGGGAGCCGAGACTCCCTAGATTTAAGGAAGTCGTTGGAGACTTCAGTTGTATAAATAAATAGGCCTAGCGCCTCATTTGGATTCGAATTTATGTTGTAAAAACACTAGTCATTTTCAAGTTCAAGACTTGTGGAAGACATTGCTATGTAGTTTCTCGTTTTGATAATGAGAATGAGCATTTTCGTGATCCAGCACTAAGTTAACTCAGAGGGTTGAAGCTCTTGGGTTAGGACCCAACCCTAGCAGAAAAGGATCTTCTTCTTGTATTTGAATGCTTAGATTGATTTCATAACTCGATGGTTGAATTTTCTTTAGGATTATTTCATTGCAAGTAGTGTAGATTTGATTAGTTGCTTATTAGTTTGCTTCCAATTGTGATTTACTTCACCAACAGTTTAGAAGAGATAAAGGAACATCAAAAATCTATCAATAGGTTTTTCTTCCCGACTTCTTCCTTCAGAGATCATGATTTGAGGAAAGAACTCCTATGCAGCCCCAAAAAGATAGAATTCTACTTTCTCATAGAATTTAGGGTCTTCTGTACTTAGGCCAGCATTTGATCAATTTGCAAGAGTAGGATTTAGTTATCATTTCTTCCATATTTAGTATTACATTAGATCTCATCAATTATTCCATCTTATTCTGCAAGTTTTTTGCATGCATGAAGTAGACAGTTAGCTCATTAAACTTTGTTTTCCTAGATCATTGAAATTCTTCTTGTTTACATGATTTTTGGGTAAATGTCAATGTTTGATGTAATGCAGGTGTTTTAGAAGTACAGAGAGATCTCATAGTCAACAAACTCCTTCCAAATTCATCCATCCATGATCGTTCCTTTCTTTAACTAAGACCCTTACCAATTTCATCATTTTGCAAGGAAACTTCTCCAAGCTTGTTGAGTAAATCCGACCATCTCCCAACTTTGGTTTTGAGTTCTAGAGTGATCCTAGGTATTTCTTGCCTCATTCCATCCACAAACCACCTTCCTTAAGCTTTCCATCACCTTGAACACCCATCCTTTTTCTCTCAACTGTATCCTGTAGAAATATAGGGAATCCTGTAGGTTTTTAGGACATCCTATAGGTTTTCCTATAGTGGCCTGTTTTGAGGCTGAATTGAGGGAGAATCCTTGAGGAAGCTAGAAAAGGTAACCTACTGGTCTTTCCAACCTTCTAACAATTCACCAACATCCCTAAGCCACTTACCACATTACCAAAACATATTAGCTTCACACTTTTCCATAAAAAAAGACAAAAGGAAAAACAGATTTTTTTTAGTCATTTCCATGCACATTAGTAGAATGTTTGATGTTTTGAATTTACATGCTTAGGATAGTAGGATTTCATGCATGTTAACTTAGCATTCTTTTGAAGCATAGCATCTCAGCAGTTAGTTAGAAAATGGTGTGTTTCTAGCATTTGATTTTAGTATTTTTTCCTTACTACAGTAGACAAGCTTTCTCTTAGGATAGATTTCTCTTTCCTTCATTAGAAATCAAGATTATTATGAATCCATAGAAGTCTAGCTTGAAAAATCACAGTGGTCTATCACTAGCTGAGAAATGACAAAAGTGCAGACCCATCACTTTCACTTGTGTATACAACACTGTCACCTCCAGGTTTGTACGAACCTCGGGTTGATAAAGTAAAGTTGGCAGCCTCAGGAGTTGCAACATTCTTGCTACAATAATGGTGCTCATGACTTTTTGGCGCCATTTCCGGGGAGGTCTTTGAGTAATATGTGATTACTTATTTCTTTCTTCCAGTTCTTGTTTTTGATATTCTGCTATTAGTTTCATTTCTGCAAGAGTAATTTAGTTTTATTTCTTTTCCATTATGCATTCTTTGCTTTCCTTTCCATTCTGCAAGTAAGATTTCATTCAAGCAGTTAGATTCATTCAGTTTGTGAATTCAATTCTGTAATTATTTTCAAAGTTTTAAAAAAATACTCAAAACAAAAATATTAATTAAACATTTTAATTAATATTTTTATCCAATTATATCAATTAATTTTATTAATTTTATTAATTAATTGATTATTTAATTTGAATAATAAAATTAAATTGAATATTAAATAATTTAATAATAATAATAATAATTATAAATAAATAAATTTCTTGAATTAATAAAGAGTAATGTCGGCTGTCATTTTAGGGTTCCTTTGTGTATTTATATTCAGGTTCCTAGCGCTCTCTCTCATCATCTTTCATTCAATTCAATTCTATCCTTCAGAAGCGTCCTGATGATGGACCCCCGTTGGGGTTCGAAACGTCGACAGACTGAACTGGAAACTGTGGATAATCCAGAACATGAAGCTACAAAAAACAAAAACACTTGTTTCATGCCTCGTAGGAATAGGGATAACTTAGGGAATTTTTTGCCAAATACCCCCACCACTTCAAACAACCAACCTTCCCTCTTCTTCGATGGTTGTGAATTGGAGGAACCCTTAGGTGAGAAACTAGAGCTATTTGAAGAACCTACATGGGAAGAAGAAGAAGAAGAAGAACCCATTCCTACTGACCCAATTGTTGAAAATAGAAATGACAGAGGAAATAGAGAAAGAGTTGAGGGTGCCTTCCCCATGAGGGAAACCAATGGGGATACTAAGATGAAAAATATAAGCCCCTCTGACCTTCCTAATTTCTAGGGCTTGACCTCAGAAGATCTAGGCACTTTCTTGTTTGAGTTTTCTATCATATGCAAAACCTATGACTACACCAATGATGAGCATATATTGAAACTATTCCCATCCACTCTCAAGGATGCAGCTTTGTGTTGGTTCATGTGTTTACTTGGCGATAGCATCACAACTTGGGCGTCGATGCAACAAGACTTCAACAACAAGTATCGAGACTACTACAAGTTTAAAGACACTAAAGAGGAAATTTTTAGGATGACCTTAGGGCATGATGAATCCCTAGAAGATTATGAAGAAATATTCTAGCTTAGCTACAAAAGGGTTGGGTGCACACTTGACCCTGAGTCACTGAAGCTAGTCCTACTTAGAGGGGTAAGGGAAGATCTTCTGGATACCCTAAACTTGTTAGTAGGAGGGGACATCTACCAGTTACCCTATGAGGATACCAAGACTACCTTTAGAAACCATTCTAGGGCAGCTAGGAAAAAGGTTAGGGGTAGTCAACCTATGGTTAGTCCATCCTCTTCCAATACATCCATCAAGGGTGAAATTGGAAACATGTTGGAGGATTTCAAGAGTGAGATGATACAAACCCTTGCCCTACAGATGGTCACAATTCACATTGAGAGAAAACAAGAGGAAGTAGAGAGATCCTTAGCCATTTTCTGCCCTATATGCATAAGGAGGCACCCTAGGAATGAATGTCCATTGAATTCAATTGAAATATGCTCAGTCTGTGAAGAAAACCACTCCACAGACAAGTTCCCTTCTCTACCTGGATTCAATGATGTATATCAATGATTTGTATGGGTGACTGAATAGCTCTGCTACATAAATCAAAGGAGACCTCATGGGCCTTATCCATACCAACAGGGAATGAAAGGGTCATCCCATGCATATTACAACTCAAACCTGACCACATCCATTCCCTCTTGGGGACCCGTACTCATCCTTCCTAGTTTACACATCCTCCTTGGTCCTTTACACCTCAGTATCATTCCCAGCCAACCAGTCAGTCATTTCAACCATATGCTTTGCCACAGCCTCAGTGGAATAAACCACTGCAGGGGTGGAGGCTCCCATACAACAATGCTCCAGCTTTATTTCCTTCACCACATGCTCAACCAAAGATTTTACAACCCGCTCTACCTAAACAACCCGAGATACCTGCCCATCGAAATCCAAACTCGAACAACAGACAGGCACAACAAGTATACAGTGGAGAGACATCCTATCCTGCTTATGCTGTGGAGATTCAGGAAATCAACCTTAGATCTGGGAGAGTACTCCAAGACAACCAACCTCTACCTCCACCTATGGAGGTTGAGGAAGAAAGAGAGGAAAGAATTCCTAAAGTAAATCCACCACCCATTCCTAAGAGACTAACCCAACCACTCTAGCCTACCCCAGAAAAGACTGAACTTCTAGGAGAATTGAAAAATTTGTGACAAAATTCCACTTCTACAATATATAAAAGATTTAACGATTTACAACAACTTTATTAAGGAGAATTGCTTCAAACATCCAGGGAGGTGAAAAAGAGATGCCCCTACCATTAATGTCATTGGATAGCTGTTTGACTTAATGTTGAGGCAGGTAATCTGTCCAAAGTATTTGTACCCTGGAAGCCCTGTAGTAGATGTGCACATCAATGGCACCATTTTCCTCCACACTTTGATTGATCTTAGGGCTACCATTAATGAGATGACCAAGGAAACCATGCTCAAGATCAATCTCCAAGGTTCATTGAGAAAGATCACAATAGTCATGCAACTTGCAGACCGCTCCACAGTGACCCCTGAGGGGATTGTGGAGGGTGTGATGGTCTCCATTGACTCTTGGGAGTACCCCATAGATTTCCTAGTTCTCCAGCCTAACGCCAAGCTTATTGGTTACCCTCTCATCCTTGGGAGGCCTTGGTTAGCCACTGTCGATGCCTAAATTAGCTGTAGGGCTAGAAATATGACGATAAAAAATGGGCATATGTCCAAGGAGTTAGTCATATACCCTCTTGCTTAGCCATCTCTAGAACATGACTTACCTTTATGACTGGAAGAGGAAGAAGAAGATGAATTTTATTCCGTCCAACTCTACACCTTAGAAACAACCATGGAAGGAGGACAACCAGATGAAGATGATTTGATTGAACACATAGTCCAAAGTCCAACTCCCAGTAAATTGTCCTCAGAAGAAGTAGTAAAGAAAACCCAGAACAACAATCAGATTGATCTATGCTCAGCTGATTACAACCCTACCCATGTCAAAACCATAGAATTCGGTGCTGAGAGATCTTTGAAAATCAACCCATCTCTTTCTGTTCACCAAGAAGAAAAGTTGTGCAACATGCTAAAGGAACATCTAGATGCCTTTTCTTGGATTTACAAAGAAATGAGGGGAGTACACCCCTCGATGTGTACTCACCACATTTACATCAAAGAAGTTTGCAAACTAGTCTGACAACCCCAAAGAAGGTTGAATCCAAATCTCAAGGATATAGTCAAAGAAGAACTGCAAAAGTTGCTAGATGCAGGATTCATTTACCCTATCTCAGATAGTGAGTGGGTCTCTCCTTTGGTTTTGGTTCAAAAGAAAAATGGTAAGGGGAGAATTTGTGTCGATTACAAAGAGTTAAACAAAGCCACAAAGAAGGACCATTTCCCTCTACTTTTCATCTTCCAAGTGCTAGCTGGCCTGGCAGGGAAATTTGTTTTCTCTTTCTTAGATGGATTTAGTGGGTACAATCAAATCTAGATCAGCCTAGAAGACCAGGATAAAACCACATTCACTTGTCCTTGGGGTACTTTCACCTATAGGGCCCTTCCTTTTGGCCTATGCGATGCTCCTGCCACTTTCCGAAGAGTAGTCCTGAGTATCTTTGTCGAGCTAGTCCATGATGCAGTAGAGATTTATATGGATGCTTTTACACATTATGGGTGTGATTTTCATGAGGCTCTGTCCAACTTAGGTAAAATTTTGAACAAATTCATTGAAATGAACCTATCTCTTAGTCCCGAAAAATGTGAGTTCTTCATGACTGCAGGGACTGTGCTAGGTCATTCAATATCCTAGCAAGGACTGTAGGTGGACCCAAAAAAAATAGCTATCATCTAAAGGGTCCCACCTCCGCAAAAGTAGAGAGATGTCAGAAGTTTCCTAAGTTTAGCTAGATACTATCAGAGGTTTATAAAAGACTACAACAAGTTAGCTTCTCCTTTATTTGGGTTGTTGGCCAAAGACTCTGAGTTTTTATGGTGAAAAAGATGTTAAGAGGCCTTGGACACCCTGAAGGACAATTTGATCACTACACCAATACTCTGAGGCCCAAATTGGGCACTTCCTTTCCATATACATGTTGATGCCTCACACAAAGCCATATGAGCAACTCTAGGCTAGATATATGAAAATTTTCCTTATACCATTTACTTTATCAGTAAGAATTTGTTAAAGGCCGAACTAAACTACACAGTGACTGAAAAGGAGCTCCTGGCTGTTGTGCATTCATTGAACAAATTTAGGCATTACATTACAGACTATCAAACATTTGTACATGTTGACCATGCTACAATTAAATATTTAATGAACAAACCTGATGTGAATGCTCAGATTATTAGATGGTTACTTTTATTACAACAATTTGATCTAACTATTGTTGATAAGCCTGGAAAGGAAATGTTGTTGCATATTTTTTGTCCAGATTAACTTTTCTTGCAGGTGAGGAAGGAATGGTTGATGATTAGTTACCGGATGAACACTTATTCGCCATTTTAGTTCTCTCTCCATGGTTTGCTGACATAGAAAACTATTTCGTATCTGCACAGTTCCCACCAAATTTTTCCTCCAAAGAGAAAAGAAAGATTGTGAGGAAGAGCACCCCATTGACATGGATTGGCGGCAACCTCTTCAAACTAGGCCCAAATCAAATTCTGAGAAGATGTGTCAGGGAGGAGGAATTCTTTGACATCCTTTTGACATGTCATGATGTGCCCTGTGGAGGTCACTTTGCAGTAATGAGGACAACATTCAAGGTGTTACAAGCTCGTTATTATTGGGCCACTCTTCATCAAGATTTTAGAAGATATACTAGTCAGTGAGATCGGTGCCAAAGGATGGGAAAGCCTATTCCAAGGGATGAATGCCTCTGCAACCTAAAGTGACTTTCGAGCCATTACACAAGTGGGGCATGGATTTCATTGGACCTATTTACCCTCCTTCCAAGAAAAAGAAGTACATCATTGTGTTAACTGACTTTCTTACCATGTGGGCTGAAACCGAGCCAATCAAGGCAACGACAGAGGACAAGGTGGCTAAGTTCTTAAGGGAAAATGTCTTTTACAAGTTTGGGTACCCCAGAGAACTGGTCACTGATTAAGGCAACTAGTTTACATCCAACATGATTGAAGACTTATTAAGCCATCACAAGCTCAAGCGACGAACCTCCACTCCCTATCACCCACAAGCTAATGGACAAGTGTAGATTACCAACAGAGCGCTCAAGGACATTCTGACTAAAGTGGTTAGCAGCAACAGAAAAGGTTGGGAAGATAGATTAGTTGAGGCAACATGGGCCTACAATACCCCCCGGAAGACCACCAATGGATTCACACCCTATGAGTTGGTCTATGGGAAGAAGGCCCTACTGACCATTGAATTTGAGTACAGTACATTAAGGATGGAAGCCTAACTAGATCTAGATCTCAGCAGTGCACAAAAAGAGAGATTTCTCTAGTTGAATGGCTTAGATGAGTTTAGAATGTAGGCGCTCCTACACACAGAGGTAACTCAAATTCAAAGGAAGATCTGACATGACAAGAACAACAAGGACAAGCAATTTCAAGAAGGTGATTGGGCTTTTTTATATGATTCTAGATATAAAGACTTTAAGGGAAAGTTAAGGACTAGATGGTTAGGGCCTTATGTCATAGAGAAATGTTATGATAATGATTCAGTGCATATTAGAACCATAAATGCAGAGGCCATTCCTTTACTTGTTAATGGGCACAGATTGAAAGCTTACAAGAGGCCATTATCAAAGAAAGAGTTCATTGATAGTATTAGAAAAACAGTGATGGTGGTGGAGCAAGTCTCAACTCCTACCTCATCAAGCCACTAAAAAAAAAGAAGAGAAAAATAAGGAGACTCAGGTGAAAAGCTCCATGATGCACCTGCATCCCACTGTTGGGTTGAAAACCTCTTGAGGTGGCCCAATGGTGTCAAAAAAAAAAAAAAGAGAAATAAAAATATCTCTGGCTGAAAACCTCTTTTGAGGCGCCCAAGGCAAGCAGCTAGGATGAAAACCTCTGAGGGGCAGATTAGTTGTTTTCAAAAAAAATAAAAAAATAAAAAGGGAGAAAAGAAAAATTAAGAAAATATTGTTTGCAGGTCAATAGGAGGACAACTAGAGAAACAATGGAGAATCAAAAGGGACTTGTCCAGTTGTTATATGGAATTTCCATCTACGGATAAACACATTTTCCCTAAGTGGGTAGCTACACTTAGAACAACAGAAAGAAAGTAGTTTAACCTTTTCCTATAGTAGATAGATGAGATGAAGGAACTTATTTGTAGTCTTTCGCTTCCTTGATCCCCTTTGAATTTCCTTCGTCGCTCCTGCTTGAACTAAATCTGCTCAATAGATACTTTTGTTAATATAAATGGAAACAACAATGATCAAAGCATACATGATCTATCTACTATAAACCAATGGAATCGAAGAAATTGAAATACATAATCATCATAGATATGAACATAACAATGTAAACTTTGAAACGGGAACCCATACTGTTACCCGTTTTGTAGAGATAGCAAAAAAGTGACTCGATTTCGAAAAGGGGTTATGCAGAACACACGTGTTTTTTAAAACTTAGTTTTTGGCACTATAATTTTTTTTTATGTACATTGTGTTTTATGATGGTAGTGTTTCTTATGCTGATTTAAAAACGTGGTAATTCTGCACCAGACTCTTTTTTTAAAATGTTTTTTTTTTTAACTTTTTTTATTT
>APFE031234893.1:0-39573 GCA_000404065.3 Pinus taeda
TAGACCGAAAATTTGATGAAACCCGGATTCATTGAAAGACCTTCATTTGAAAACATATCAACTACATTGTTGAATTCCATGTGCAAGTGGGAAAAAGTACCTTGTTGGAAAATTTCCAATGTGTGAATATATGTGTTGACATCGAACAAAAGGGAGATCATTCAATCAATGATCAATAATGAATGTCACTATTGAGCACAAGGTCACCTATGAATAATGAAAATAGGGCCAAATTTCTACTCTAGGTTTGACGTTCAATGTGTTGTAGTCGATGAGAGTAAAACTCTCAGTAAGAAGTAAATGGAGACCTTCTACACTGACATGAGTGTATAAGAAAGATACTTGTTAACACTGAAAGTGCCTTGACAAATGAGAAGGTTAGAAAACTGAGTTAGGAAACAATTGAAAAATGGTCAACATAGAGTTAATTTTCCTTGAACATAAGCATGAAATAATGGTGACCTGAGTAGCATATTCTCAAGAATGGACAATGATATAGGCTTGCGATAGAGGAGGCATTAATATATTTTACATATGATTGGAAGAGTAACCAATCGAATGAGTAAAAATCTCAAAAACAAGGTTCAACCTCTTAAAGTCATACTATAACTCAAACTAATGAGAGAAAAACTCATAACTTGGTGCTTTGTACAAAGTTGACATGCCTTATGACTGCTTCCAACATTAAACTGAAAACTCACTTCTTCCGATCCCCTATTATTTTTTTTTTTTTTTTAACTTTTTCATATTATAAAACCTCCAAAATGAATAAAAAAATGCTAATATATGGTGGATACAATGAGTGTTGTGGGGAAGAAAACTAGTTTAAGCAATTGGAACACATCTATGCTTAATGCAAGAGAGGCGTACAATATATGGACACTCAAGGACTATGTCCTCCAAGAATAAAGGTGTTGATTTACAAAAGAAAAGGATGCAAGGCTAACAACTAATGATGATGCATAAGAAAAAGGGCGTAAGAGAACAAGTTGAAGTCAACATTAGGCTCAAAAGTGAAAATGGCCATAATAAGCTTTAAAAGGAAGTAATGAAACTTCATTAAAAAATCATGGTAGCACTGAAGAGGGGTCCCAAGCCTACTAACAAATTATAGCATGAGCACCAAATGGCTAACAAGGTACTAACTAGATCACTCATGTAAATGTAGTATCTACCACCCACTTACAACACTTATAAAATGGCAATAAAGGTTCATGTTATAGAATAATGGAATTGATCCTCTGGAAAAAATGAAAATCACATCTTAATGTCGAATGCAAGGTGAAAAATCCCTACCTTATATGCCAAATATAGGAAACATTACTTGCCACATTAGATCCAATGTGAATGATAGTAATGAAAAGGTGTTGCAAAGTCACAAATTCTTATGTCACACCTAAAATAACAAAAATATCATTTAGAAGCCACTTGTTATAAGTTAGTCAATTAGTTAAAAATTTAAAGTAGGGTAACAACTATAGAGAAGTCAGTAAAACATTTTACAAAATAGTGAATAACTCATTTTCACCATTCATTAAACTTTTTACCAAACCATGTGCATTTTGGTGTGAAATCCCTTGATTTTCAATAGGTGATATTCATAGACTCAATTGTTGAAATCATGGACTGCCTAGACCAGGTAAATCCTCAAGATTTTATCTTCAATTTGATTCCATTCATTTATAATTTTCTAAAGAAATTAAAGGTTTTAATTAATTTTAAAAAGGTGGGGTGCACATATGTGCTTCCCTTTGTCATAGGGAATATATGAATGACCCTATATGCATCTGTCCTTGAGAAGAGGAGCATGTATACATGATTATTCCTAATTAAAGACATATATGTCCACACTCAACTTCAAAAAAAATAATTTGACCCAAAAAACTTCTTCAATATTGAAAGATGGCTATCAAGGTTAGTGCATTTGTGAAAATTGTGAATGGGGCCACCCTCAAATGAATATCAAATGTATATATGAAATACTTACAAAATAACCAAGTTTGATACTCTGTAAAGTACGATGAAGCAAAATCAAATAAATGAAGTGATTTCTAAACAAAGGAACTAATTAAGAATCATACACCAAGTGTCAATATCAACTTCAAATTCTAATAGTGTTTCAACCATCAACAAGATAATTTTGAAAGCTTTAAGAGTTTATCTAGATGAGGATTAAATATGAAACAAGGGTTCATTGCTTCAAAAGGGGAACACCTTGAAAACCATTTTTGGTTGATCCATATTTATCATGTATCACTCTACCCCTTTTATTCAACCATTTTGCATGTTTGTTTCTCTGTCATCAATATTAAGGGTTACAATGTTGGGGTTGATACCACCCTAGTTATGTTCTCTCAAATATTGCAAACCTAATTCACATGGGCTTTCATGCCACCTATACGAATTTAGTAGCTTGTATTTAGATTGTTACAATGGTCACTAATTTTATTGTACTTTTCTTTGGGAATTTGAATTTTGGAGCTTTTCAAGAGATTAATTAGAGGATAAATAGTTTTAGACTATATAGTAATGTTTGGATATGTGTAACCTTGAGCATGCATTCCTTTCATACTCTTCTCAGAAATTTATGAAGACAGTTAACATCTCTTCTTTGAACATTGTCATCGTCTTATTTTCTTTCTTCCATAGATGCAAATAGGGTGGATATTTATTTGTCATTTAAAGGATTCATGAGGCATTCTTTTTATAGTCGAGTCATCTTATAAATTTTTGAATGATAATAATATAATTATTAAGTGAGTTTAAATGGAGAAAAAAATTTAAGTGTTTCTAACCATTATGTTAATCTCGAATCCTTTAAGATTTTATGTTCCTTTCTCACTTTGAATGTGAGTGTGAGATGGGGCATTGTTTCTAAATATCATATTATAATCTATATTTTTATCACACTATCATTCTTGTTGATGATTTTTGATTCCTCTAATAAATATTAATTATATTTAAGATAGAGGAGTAACACCTCTTTAAAAACGAAGGAGAACACTCTTTGGTTCCCCATGAAGGGTTCAATCAATGTTAATCCTTGTCTTAAGAAAAAGAGATCAATAATATTGTAGTCTAGGTGTTTTGTTACCAAATCCTATCAAAAAATAGAATGGCATGGTTCTTAATGCATGCTACTTTCTTTTAATTATAGCATGGTATTTTGTACACTATGATATAAAATTCAAGCTTGATTTTTGGAATGCTTCATGTTTGTTTCATTGTGGTTTCTATAATTATTTGTTGCAACTATATGATATCTTATCAATTGAACTACAAAAGATTATATGTGTACATTCATTCCAATGTTTAAGAGATCTTGTGAATCCAACTAGATTGGTTATCAAAGTAAAAATCATTCAACAACTGAAAATAGGCCTTTGTTACTATTCTTTCAAATCTTCTAGTACTATTAATTATAGTGTAGCCATTATTAATAATTATAGTGGATAGTTTTCTTCAATTAACCCTCTTCTATCCATAATTATAACCCATGCTTCCCATAAATACTTGATAGATATTCCCTCCCCAAGCAATCAACCTTCCTCCTAGATGGAATATTGCTTAAGCCCATTTGATGCGATTGAGAAAAAGATCAACTCTCATGTGATGGACTTCTATTATGTGCAAATCAATGAACATATAACTCAAACATTGGAATCATATTCTATTTTTTTTTTCTCGGTAAACTGTCTAACTATTGTATTATATGTACAGAAAAAAGATTACAGACATTTGTAGCATGACTATGACACTGGCTTCCATGGCCACCCTCGGCGCCATGGGTGCAACCGACTGAACCGAAAGCTCCCACGCAGGGGTAGCAACCACCATATTTCCTGAAGCCTCTGGAAGACTGAATGAGGCTCAAAACAGTTCCAAAAAGACCAAAACAAGACTCAGACTATCCATTTTGCATACAAGTAAACCAGCCCACGCAGGGGCGACCTTCCACGACCGACTGGGACTGAATTTACCCAACAAACTGACACTGAGCATGACCAAAATGAACTGAGAATTTTAAAAAGAAATAGGAAGACAGACTGAATTCTAACCCAAACTAGGTGACCCGCGAACGACAGAATTCTGGACTGGAGCAGTGTGAGGGTGACCGCATCTGGAGCCCGCGCAGGGAGGCTACTCGTCCACAGGCGGCTTCTCCTCTTCAATTGTGCACCAACCCTGACCTTCAGGGACCCCCTCCCACACGGCCGCCCATTTGGCACGCTCCTCGTCTGTAGCAGTCGTCGTCCTGGAGGTGGAGGGGTCTGCCATGGTAGCTTTACCAGAGGTCCCTTCCCCACTTGGAGGAGGCGGCAAGGGGTTAGCTTGTTCCAGGCCTGCAGGGGGTGTATCCTCCCCTCCTGGTGGCGCTTCCTCTTCGGCACCCTCTGGTACCTGGGTAAAGAGAACCGAGACATGAGCACAGATGTCGTGTTTATCCCGTGAATTGCCGAGGGTGAAGACCACAGTGCCAAACGCAGGGAGGGCTGGCCCCTCCTTGCTAGCTCCTCCAACCTCCGTAATTTTCCCTGCATGGAGAGGCGTAACCCCCGCACGACGGTAGCAATAGCAGTAGCAGCAGTGGTGGTGCTCCCGCTCTGCTCCACCACGACCATGACCCCGATTCGATCCTCGTCCCGAACCTCTTCTGCTGGGCTGCCTATGTCGCAGCCTAGCCATGGGTAAATTCCTCTCTTCTGTGCTAGTTTGGAGCTGGTCGCGTGGCTTCCCTGCAGCCAGAATTCGGCACTTGCTCCGCCCAAGCACCACCACCACCTTCGTTGCCTCTTCCAACGAATTGGCTTCTCCTGCTTCTGAGGTGCAGAGCTCAGAGTTCACCACCCGAACCTCTGAGTCTGCCTTCCTGCCTTCCGAGGAGCCTTCCGAGGTGTTATGGCTCGCCTCCGAGTCGAAGTGACGCAGAGACCAGAGGGCAGCCTGTGATGGTGCGCACCTCTTCCCGCAGCAAACTCTTCCTTGCAGATTTTGCCACCAGGTAACTGAAAGATCTGGAAACCTTGGCCTGAAGCCATCTTCGGCCTGATATTTATCACCTCCCCATTGAACCGAGTGCCACCATCGATCCCCCATCCTGTCAACCTCCGCGGCATTAATGCCTTGAGCTCGCCTCAGCTGAAATGAACCGATGGCAGCTTTGATCATGTTGCATTTATTCTGCATGGGGCGTCACATGGGTGCCATGTGGCTCAGCCCACGGTGTCCCTATGTCACCCGCATCCGGGGAATCATATTCTATTTATACAATATGATGCAACATTTATATGTATCTTCACCCTACATATATTGTGTGTCTATTTTCTAGGTATCTGCCACCCTCACTTTTTTTCTTAAACTATGGATGATTTCAGGGATGACTTGTCCATACCTCTTTAGGGATTTTAAAATTTATTATGACTGACAGTGATCAATTTACAAGATAACAAGCAACAATGACTACTTTCGCCCACTACTCTTGTTGCAAATTAGCATTGTTGAGCATGCTTCTTGATCTTTCTATAAGTGCCATGTTCATGTGTTTTGCAATGCCATGTTTCTAGGCAGCATATGCAATGGTTTTGTATCTTGTTTTTTTTTTAATGTGTGGTTTATGTCCATTGAATATCGTTGGCCACTACATCCACAAAAATTATTTGGGCAGATCCACCTGAAAGGATCACTTCCCATCGATTCATTAGAAGAGCCTAACATTGAGAGCACCGATGAGAATTGACTTTGTGACCTCCCGTTGGCAAGGTGATTCGAGCAACAGGAACTCAACCAATTGAGTTAACCTTTGGGACTGCAGTTGTTTTGTGTCTTACAATCCCATCTTCTTTGTAATACCTTTTGAATTCTAAAGAAGTGAACTTTCCTTCATTATCCATTCTTAAATATTTGAATGTTTTGCTAGTGTTCTTTTCTACCATTACTGAAAATTGTTTAAATGTATTAACATCAAATTTTCTTTTCAAAATATAAAACCACACTTTTTCTAGAGGAATCATCTATAAATGTTACAACATATGATGGTTCTTCAAAATAAATAGCAGGGGATGGTACCCCAATATTAGAATGAATATAATCAAGAATTCATTTACTAACATGACTACTTGCTTTATATTCTTGTTTACATTGATTTCCAAATATACCTTGTTTGTAGAAATTCAAATTCAAAAGTTTCAAATTTGGAAGTAATTTATGGTTCGTTTGTACCTATAGTCCTTTCTTGCTCATATGACCCCATCGTTGATGCCATAAACAAGTGAATCTAGCTGCCTCTTAAGATGATATAGCTTCCTTGTTGATCTAAGTACTTCCATCCAATGTGAAAATGTTTCTTGTCTTAGTAGCCTTCATGACCACTAAAGTGCCCTTGGACACCTTCAATCTTCAACTTGACCTATAAATTTATGAACTCCAGAATACAAAGCTCCCAAATAAATTATATTCTTCTTTAGTTTAGGCACATGCGTAATGTATGTTAATGTTCTTATAATACCATCAAACATTTTAATTTTGACACTTTCCACCCACAATCTTATAAGAAATGTTATTACCCGTAAGAAAATTTCCACCATCAACTTCTGCATATGAAGAAAACCAATTTATGTGTGGACACATATGATGATAATTGTTATAATCTAATAGCCAATCTTCATAGTATTGAGGAATATTACTGATAGACAAAATTTCATCACTCACACATGAGTTTGATTCAACTAATTTTTCCTTCTTTTTGAATTCATCTTTGGATTCTTGCCTCTTCCAACAATCCTTCTTGAGATGCCCAACGTTGTTACAGTACCAACATTTGACTTTTCTCTTTTTGCCTTTAGACTTTGATTTGGATGTACCTCTCAACTTTTCTCCTATTTTTTGGATCGACCTCTAGCCACCATTGCTTATGGTGTGGAGGTTTAAATACTTGATTTCCTCCTCATATCCTTAGACCAAAAATCTCCAACAATAGAATCAAATTAAAGAGTTTCAATTTAATTGAAGTTACTAAATTATCCCACAATTCAGGCAATGAACACAACAATGTCACTGCGTCCTCTTCACAATTGATTTTAACATCCATACAATACAATTGTAAAATGAGATTATTAAACACATTGAAGCGATCTACAATTTTTGTACCTTCTTTCCTTTTTCAAACTATATAGCTGCCTCTTCAAATAAATTTGATTTGTCAAGGACTTTGTCATGTAAATACCTTCTAACATGGTCCATAAGCTTGCTATTTTTGCTTCTCCAATGATGTTAAAGAAGATATCATCAACTAGACATAACTAAATTGTACTGAGGGCTCCAACATCCATATTTTTTTACTCTTCATTAGTTATTGTTGCAAGTTTCTTCCTCCTTTTGTCTAATGCCTTTTGTAACTTTTACCGCACTAACAAATCCCTCATTTTAAGTGTCACACATTTAAAAGTTTTTTTTATCCATTAAAATTTTCAACTTCAAATTAAGTATTTGTTACATTTACTATTATCCTTTACACAATTAAAAAATATGTATATACACACCTTACTTCAAGAATTCAAAACCCTATTTTGAAATCCTTTTAGAAGCTTCGTTTTATAGAAAAACGCACAATTTCTTTAAATACTTAACACACACACACACAAACACACACATATTTGTGTGTCCATGCTTAATTTATTGAAAAATTCATTCATATATGTGTGTGTATCCCCCTTAAAAAAAATTCTCCACTAGTGTTTATTGAATTCACCAAAAACTTTAAATAAACACCACGAAATTTTAAAAATAGGTACATCTAATTTATTGCTTGCAGCTTTTAAACTGGACTTGGCTTCAACTTGATCAAGATCTCTTTGGCTTTACAACCATAGGTTTCATTAAATCCACGAGTTTTAATTTGTGGCTAGGGTTTACTTATATTGCACATATTCCAAATTGGACGAGTTTTGATTTGCAACTTGGTTTTTTTGTTGCATTGAATTCTTTCTGTGTGTGGGCCTCCACTACGGGCTCCAAGGAGTCCTCTTTGACTCTACGACATCTTTTTTTTTCATTTTAATGAGATCTGTGGCTTGAACTCAGTGGTCATATTTGGTTCGAATTAAGCCCAAACCCACTCAACCTCCTCTGTAGTCTACTCTTGCTAGATGTGCCCAATGATGAGCTCTTCCTCGACATGCTCAATATTTGCTTAATGTGAATTCATGTTTGCAAATTTGTGGCTCCACCTTACAATCACTATCACAAAAAAATTGATTTGCTTCCTTAACCATGGTTTGATACCATGTGCTAGTCTTCAGAGTATATACAAGCATTTAAGACAGACGAATAATGATCGAAACAAATAATATGCAAATAATTTATGTGGTTAAACCTTGATGATTTGCCAAGGAAACATCTACAAGCAAGGCACTTATTTTCTTATCAAGAGAATATTTTAAATTTTTACAATTAGGATTACCAACCTTCTCAATCTCTCGAGTTTCATAAATGAAAGATGCATAGTTACACTAGTTTTGATAACTATAATTTGGTTTCATAAACCAACACCATTAGAGTAACTGTGACAAAATTTACTCAAGTAAAATATTTTTGTTTTTTTTTCATTTTATTTTAATTAAATTATTGTCATAACTATAACAATTGTTGGTTCTCCCTTTGAAGGAAAGAATTTTCTTTGATATGGTAAGACCTATCATAACATTTGAATAATTATCAAGACCAACTTCACATGCCTTTACTCATAATAACACTAAATTATGTCTTCTTTCATATCTTTGGACAAATGCACTTAACACGAGTTTTAGCTAATGACTTAGGATGATATGATATAACATTTCCATACAAATACATTTTCCATCTTGACAATAAAATATGGAAGCGAGCTTTCAAATACATTGGCATCTTAGGGTAATTAGCCTATACTTAATATTCAAAGAAAACACCATAGTTGACTAAGAATCTAGTTTCATAGTTTTGACAAAGAACCATATATTGTTGCTTAGAAACCACAGTCCATGCATGAAGATTTAGGTTATCAACAAGGCAACATAAAAAATGAATGAAAGTAAACTCACACAAATTTTGAATAGACTTAATTGTCTTATTATTCATTTTTTACTTGCTATACACCCAAACGCGAACACATACCTTGTTTTGGAATTCTTTTTCAATGAATGTGGGTTCTGTAAGTATGATCTTTCTCCAAATGTGAAATATATACACTGGCACCATGAGAAGAGATTAATGAGGAACTTGATTTGACAGTTATTTTAATTTACAAAGGCCTAACTAGGACATAATTTGTGTTTGCCATATATATATCACAGATGGTGGTTATTATTAGTGTAAGATCTTAGTGAAATATTTTAAATGGATAAGTTTGGATTGTAAAGACATTTTTATTATAATTAAGAATAATAAGAGATTAATGAGGAGCTTGATTTGACAATTATTTTAATTTACAAAGTTCTAACTAGAACATAATTTGCATTTGCCATATAAATATATATCCCAGAAGGTGATTATTATTAGTGTAAGATCTTGGTGAAATATTTTAAATGGATAAGTTTGGATTGTAAAGAAATTTTTATTATAAGAGAACAACTTATAGTTATAATTAATTAAGCATTTTATGAACCAATAATAAATGAATAAGAAAATAAAATCAAATTAATGATCTTCATAATGTTAAGTTAGTTCTATTATGCAAAGTAATTATTTCAAATGTTATAGGTATTAATTTAAGAGTTACTTGGGATATTCTTTACGTTCACATAAATAAGAATATTTATAAAGAGTTATTGCTCACTTTTATTTATCCAGTTCTTTGCATAAATTTAGGTAGTTTTAAAAAAACAAATGTACATATGCCAATTTACCGTGGTTGGTGCCCACCAAAATTTATGCAAGTTGTTGAACAATTTTAGGTAGGAGCATTATTGATGTTGTATTTAGAAAGAACCCAAATATATGACCAAGAAAGTTGCATGGATTAGTATAAAAATATAGACTTAGCTAACAACTTCACTAGAAATGGAGTAAGTAACTGCTATAGGGATTAATGCACGGTTGGTTGTGGATGAAATACCCTCTCGGTTCTTCCTGGGATCCAAGGAAAACTATCTAAGATTAGTTGCAATTGTCACAAATAAACACACATATGTTCATATTAGTCCGTGATTGACAAATCAAAAGGAGAAGGATTACCTCAGTCCTTAGTGTAGCCTTGTTGGAGAACTCAATGTGGCAAAGTGGAAGACCTCTCCGCCAACTCCTAGAGAAGAACCTGCACATAAACAAGACAAATCATAATCCTACAACAAATAAACCTTGATAATCAAAACATCAATATATAAGAATATAAGCTAGCTAGCATCTAAGGTACTTATTAATCATGGAATCAAATCAACATGTAAAGGACTGCAATATTGACACCATCAAGTGGACAACACATAAACATATCTATATTATTAGATAGAATAAGAGTGTTTACAATCATCTTGGCTGGATCAAGCCTCCTCTAATCCTTTAGCTCCACTCTTTCTCTCTCTCTCAAATTCTTGGTAGCATAACAATACTAAAGCTCTTGCAAGGAAACTTTGAATTGTTGTGCACATTCTATGCTAGTGCAACTTGTTGTGTCATGAATTTCTAGTAATATAGTGGTTGTCACACTTCAAGATATATATTCTTTCATAGGTCAATGATCTAACAAAACAAACCACACTTGCAAGAAAGTTTATTGCACGAAAAGTAAATCACACTTGCAAAAAAGGAAACATGCCAATTACTAAGAGTGACATGTTCTAACGTAATGGTTTCTTGGTTTGTTGTAACAATGATGCAATGGTGCATGCCTAGGATGCAATGAAAGATAAACAAGAAACCTAGAAATAATATTCAAACAAGACACAATTCTCAATTGTAAGCTATTGCTGAAAACAAAATAAAAGTAAGCTACAAATGAGTTGCAACAACAACCAAATTGTCTACAAAAACGAAAATCCATCCGCTAGTCGTTAATACTATGATTAGTCCCTAGAATTACCTAACCCGGAGTTGCAGTAGCAAGTAATGTGATTACAACATTAAAAAATATTAGAATTGTAATAGAAGGAAATTAATTGTGTTGCAGCAAAAGAAAACTATGAGTTGCAACAAAATGAAATTAATCAAAGTTACAATGAAATGTAAATCAATCAACAAAAATGTAACTAATTGCAATTTAACCAAAGTTGTAAGGAATAATCTACTTGTTAATGCTAACTAGTTGTACCAATCTAAGAAGGGGCCACTATCTCTTTAGATGATATATTGTAAAACCTTCAATCACACGATCACAAGATAGATATTGAACGAGTGGAACATAGGAATATTTCGACTACAACAAACAAAAATCGTACAATAGTTAACAATAATTTCTTTTGTTCCTGTCCTCTCCTGAGCTTTGAAGGAAGTTGGTTATTTATACAAATATGCTAATGTCTAAATTGAGTGATAGATTATATGACCAACTTGAGAAAATAAGGCGACACATCTTGTTACAACAATATATTTAGAATTTGGTACAATTTGGGAAAAAGATGACTTAGGGTAGTTGGGAATTATTGTTAGTTGAGTTTTTCTTCATGATTGGTCACCCACTTGCCTCTGTCACCTTCCATTGTGAGAAACACATGTTTGTTGTATAGCTAGAGCATTGACCGTCAAGCTGTCGTAATGTGACAAAGTTGCTGTAATGCAAATTCAAGGCATTCATGAGTTGCAACAACTTCGTTGGTCCTGGATGAATTGCAACATTCCCTTCAATGATCACGCTGGAGTTGCAATGCCGTAGAGAAGTTTCAAGAATGGGATGGAAGAGAGTCATAGCACTCTACCTATCATGGTTTGTGGAGTTGTAACACCATTTTTGAGTTACAACTAGAGTTGCAACAATGTGGAGGAGTTGTAACCACTGCCCTTTTGTTCTTGTATGACAATATTAGTATGAAAGATGACAATTTCACAATATAATGCATAAGAATAAGTGTAAAAGTGGAAAAAATGAGATTAGTCATACCAACACTAAGAATGGAGTAATAGTGGATGAAAAGTGCATAAAGAGGTGAGGGAAGTGGAAGAATGATATAAAAAAAATTACATATTGGTGTTGACAATATGCCAATTTGGATATCTATCACCTTCCCTTTTGTTGATTCTTACAATTCTCTCCATTTTCATTTTTTCTAAATATCTACCTAACAATGTACGTCAAATATTAGTATAGGTTTATGAGGTTTTCTAGGATTGAGTTGTTGGTATTAAGAGTATGTACAAGTATTTATGATAGAGAAATTGTGACTGATATAAATAATATGCATATATTTTACATGGTGAAACCTAGACGATTTGTCAAGGAAACCTCCATAGACAAGGCAAGGGTTTAATTATTAGGAGAATATTTTTAAAATTAGGCTTACCAACCCCCTCAATCCCTCGGGTTTCATAAATAAAGTAGGCATCATTACAATAGTTTTGATAATTATCATCTTGTTCTTTCAACCAATACCATTAGAGTAGCCGTAACAAATTTTACTTAGGTAAATTCATTTTTTTCACTTTCTTTTAATTAAATTATTGTCATACTCTAACAATCTCCACCTTGAAAAAAATTTCTTGATACCTTGACCTTGCCAAAGTCCTTCCATCGCCTCTTCTGTATGCCAAGAGAAGCCAAACACCATCATATCTTCTCTAACAATATTGTTTTTTGTAAACATGTTTGCACAATTTTCTTGAGTGTGGAAAGTAGTTTATATCAATATGTTTGGTATTACCATGATAAAATGGATTTGTAGCCAAATGTATAACAATTTGACTATAATATAATATAGTTAAGTGTTATGCATTCTTCCAAATTCACCTAGAACACCCTTCAACCAAATTGCCTCTTTGCAAGCATGTGAGACAACAATGTACTCTACCTTTGTGGTCAATAAGGTGACACTGATAAATATCTCTACAAGAGTGAAAACATAACTCAAATTAGACCTCTTGTCTAAATCATCTGCATAATATTAATCAATATAGCCACATATATAGTCATTACAACCATTAGAGGTGATGCCATGATCACTAGTGCCTCTAAGATACCGAAGCACCCATTTCACTACATGCCAATGTTCTTTTCCTAGAATTGCAAAGTACCTACTGATAATACCCACTGCATGTTGCATACATCAAACTTCCTACTGCATTAGAATAAGATATATAGGAAATATAATATTTTACTTCCTTACTAATGGGAAACAAACTTGGAGAAATATTAAAACGGGAAGCCACAAAGGGATATTTATAGGTTTCACATTATTCATCCCAAATTTTACAAGTAATTTCTCAGCATACATTTGTTGTGAAAACCCAAGGTTTCCATTTTTCATGTCTTTGTGTATTTAAATGCCCAAGATTTATTTTGGTGCTCGTAGACCCTTCATATAAAATGTCCTAGCCATATGAGCCTTCAACTTGTTGATCTTATCCATTCTTTTGCTTGCAACATGCATATCATCAACATATAACTCTACGATAATGAATATACCATTCAAACTTTTGAATTACTTACAATGGTTATACCCATTTCTAGTATGGTTTTAATTCATAATGAAGGAATCAAACTTCTTGTACCATTGCTTGGGTGGCCGCTTTAGGCTACACAGTGATTTCTTGAGCTTGCAAACTAATATTTTGTGACGTTCCACAATTTTATTTATTTATTCCATTTATACCTTTTCATTCAATCTCCATGTAGAAATATTATTTTCACATCTAATTTCTCTAACTCTAAACCAAGCAAAGAAACTAGTGCCAACATAATACAAGTATATACAAGCTTAACAAATAGTGAAAATATTCCATGGAAATCTATACCTTCTATCTAAGAGTAACCTTTTGCAGCCAATATGGTTTTATACCTTTCAACATTACCATCAACTCCTTTCTTTAAATTGTAGATCCATTTACATTTGAGAACCGTTCTATTTTTAAGAATCCCTAACAAGTCCCAAGTTTTGTTCTTCTCCAAGGCACCCATTTCTTCTTTCATTGATACCTTCCATTTGGCATTTTTGATATCATCTATTGCTTCTTGATAATAAGAAAGGTCCATGTCATCAATAATCGAAGCAATAGATGAAATAAAACCGATATACCTTTTAGGAGGATTTCTCTCCCATGAATATCTTCTAAGTGTTGGTCGTGGAATTTCCACATTTTCCTAAATATATTTAGCATCTATGGCTTATTTATCATTATAAGCTTCTTCTTACTTCCTTGTGACTGTAAATGGTTGGGTTTCCAACTAAATTTGTTGAATTAATGGTCCTTGTTTCTGTACTTGTTCTTGTTTCAAAAAATCTTCTATACTGTCTAATTTAATGAGAGGAGATTCATCAAATATCACATCTCTAATGCTGATGATTTTATGGGTATGAGGATCCCATCATCTATATCCTTTAGCAAAATCATCATAACCAAAAAAGATACATTTTTTTGATCCAGGGTCTAGTTTAGAACATTGATTCTTAGGAGTAAAAACATACAATTCACAACCAACAAATTTTAAGTTTGAATAATCGCAGAATGACCTGTCCATACCTATTTAGGAATTTTATAATTTATTTCTATTGATGGTGATCAATTTACAAGATAACAAGCAACAATGATTGATTCTACCCACAAATCTTGTTGCAAATTGGAATTGTTGAGCATGCTTCTTGCTCTTTTTAGAAGAGTCATATTCATGTGTTTTGCTATGTTATTTTGCTAGGGTGGATATGTAGTGGTTTTATGTCTTATGATCCCATCTTATTTGCATTACCTTTGAAATCGAAAGAAGTGAACGTGCCTTCATTATCCATTTTTAAATATTTGAATGTTTTGCCAATTTTGCTTTTTACCATTACTCTAGATTGTTTAAATGTATTAAACACATCAAATTTTCCTTTCAAAACACAAACACACACTTTTTTTAGAGAAATCATTTATAAATGTTACAAAATATGATGATCCTACAAAAAAATAGTAGGGGATGACCCCGAGACATCATAATGAATATAATAAAAAATTCCTTTACTAACATGATTGCCTTCTTCAAATTTATGTCTACAATGATTTCCAAATATACATTGTTTGTAGAAATTCAAATTTGGAAGTAATTTGTGGTTCTTTAGTACCTGTAGTCCTTTCTCGCACAGATCAACCAATCGTTGATGCCATAAATGCATGGATTTAGTTGTCTCCTTAGATGCCATGGTTGCTTCATTGATCTGAGTACTTCCATCTGACTTGTAAAAATTTATTGTCTTAGTAGCCTTCATGACTACTAAAACTCCCTTGGACACCTTCAATGCTCTCTAACTTGACCTGTAAACATATGACCTCCAGAATACAAATCTCCCAAAGAAATTAAATTCCTCTTTAGTTTAGGCACATGTCTCATATCTTTTTAATGTTCTTATAATACCATCAAACATTTTGATTTTGATACTTCCCACCCCATCAGTCTTACAAGAAATGTTATTTCCTTTAAGAACAATTCCGCCATCAACTTCTTCATATGAAGAAAACCAATTTCTATGTGGACGCATACAATGAGAACCACCATAATGTAACAACCTCTCTTCATAGTATTGAGGAACATTACTGATAGAAAAAACTTCATCAATAACGCTCGAGTTTGATTCAATCGGATTTGCCTCTTTTTGGAGTCATCCTTGCATTCCTGTCTCATCCAACAATCCTTCTTGAGACCCCTATTCTTGTTATAGTACCAAGATTTGAGTTTTCTCTTTTTGATTTTGGACTTTGGGTTGGATGTAACTCTCGACTTTTCGCCTCTTTCCTTGAACTAACCTCTAGCCACCTTTGCTTTTGGTGGAGGTTTTAATACTTGATTTGCTCCTCATATACAACAAAGCTCCAACAACATAATTAAATTCAATAGTTTTAGTTTAATTTAAGTAATTAAATGATTCCACGATTCAAGAAATGAACACAAAAATGCAACTTCCTTATATGCACCTTCATTTTAATATCCATACTATCCAATTGGAAAAAAAAAGTATTAAACAAATTCAAGAGATCTATAATTTTTGTACCTTCTTTCATTTTTCATACTGCATAGTTACCTCTTCTAGTAAGTTCGGTTCATCAAGGAATTTGTCATCTAAAAGCCTTCTAACTTAGCCCACAAGCTTGTTTATTTCTCTTCTCCAATGATGTTAAACAAGACATCATCAACTAGACATAACTCAATTGTACTGAGGGCTCTAGTAACCATGTCCTTCCACTCTTCATCAGTCATTGTTGCAAGTTTCTTCCTCCTTCCATGTGATGTCTTTCTGTAACCCTTGATGCAGTAATAAATCCCTCATTTTAGGCTTCCACATTTCAAAGTTTTTTTTTGCCATTAAAAATTTCAACTTCAAATTTGGTATTTTCTACCTAAATTTCTACAAATCTAGCTCTGATACCATGTAGAAATTCTTTGTAGATTAAAAGTTCTTATGTAATTTTCTAAAACAAAACACTTGAATCTACTCTATTCATGGTGGAAACAATAAACAATCAATGAAATCACGAAACATATAAGAGAAAGAACTCAATCACAAATAACACAATGATTGTATGGATAAATCCATGGCTAAAAACCCCTGCTATATTTATATTGCATTAGTCAAAGAATCTAGATGAATACAATATACTCTGCTCAACCTTGAACTCAACCTGCACAAGTATTTTCTATCCTCTACCTGACTGAGTGTCTTTGGCCAATACTTAGCCAAATTTTTAAGCCTCAAAGCTCCTAATTGCTTGCATTGTTCCTCAAGGAATTAGCCCCTATTTAATGGAGAAATTCCTCAATTATGAATTGTGCAATAATCATAGGCCTTCCTCTAATTGCATGCACCATCGATTTAATTTAGATGATTTTACCACTGATAGTACATTGTCCCTGAACTCCAATCTCAACTGGGTATTTCTTTGATCTGACCTGCATGAGTTAATTATGAGTGATCTTCAGTTTACTGCTTGAGCAATGCTGGTTACACCCCACTACCTACATGAGTTAATTATGAGTGATCTTTAGTTTACTGATTGAGCAATGCTGGTTAGACCCCACTACTATAGGTTACACCCCACTACTAGATTACCCAATAATTCCTCCATCATTTGCAACTAGTTTAACTGAATTTAACTCAATTAAACTGAAGTAAATAATTACAACTCAAAAGAACTCAACCTTGGCCCCTAAAATTTAGGAACCACTCTACATGACTCTAGATAAAATCCCAACTCAAATTAACTAAGCCAACTAAGTCAAATTAACTTATTTAACTATTTTCAACATCCTCTACACAATTAAAAAATATATACACACCATGCTTCACAAACCTGAAACCGTATTTTGAAATCCTTTTAGAAACTTCGTTTTTAACTGCAACTTTTTAAAAATATTTCTCCTCTCTCTCACCCACACGTATATTTGTGTGTGTGTTTGTCCACCCTTATTTTTTTGAAAACTTCATATATATATATATATATCTATCTATCTATATATATATAATATATATAATAATAATATATATATATATATATATATATATAATGTGGGCGATCTCAATTAACAATAGATGCACTATGAAGTATTATGTAAACAATGAGATCTAAGGTTCACATTCCCTGTGGCTATATATAGCTACCATTATTATTTTTTTAATTTCACACACACATATCTTTTCTTGCTAAAAAATTGCTTGACTAGAGTTTATTGACTTCAACCACAAAAAAAATAAATACCATGGAATTTCAATGATAGGCATATCTAATTTATTACTGGCAACTTCTCAATCAATCTCAGCTTCAACTTGCTCAGACTTTCTTTGACTTATAGCCATATGTTTCGTTGATTCCACGAGTTTCGATCTATGACTAGGGTTTTCTTCCACTGCATGGATTAAAGTTAGATGAGTTTTGATTTGCGGCTCAGGTTTGTTTTTGCATCAAATTATTTCTATGTGTGGGCCTTGTTAGTGTCAATATCTTCATCCCTCTGTCAGTGATCAAATTCTCTTGTTGCATTGCATGTTAGGTGTCTCACTTAGCCAGCTGCATTCCATTAGGATCATGGATCATCTGATGGTAGTGGCTTATTTTATATTTTCCTTCATGTCCTTTACCTGCTAGCCCATTTTCATTCATCTAGATCATCTGCAGTCAGTTCTTGTCTTTCAATATGCAAATGTCATTTTTAGCATTTTCGGTCTCATTAAGTCTTGGGTTTGATCAAAAAGGTCTTCAAAATGCTCGATAACGGTCAACAGGTGCATGAGGAGGTTGAATAAAGTTCCAGTACCAATAAATTCCATAATCACATGCTCAGAGACTGATTTTTCCTCAAAACCCTGTTTTGAGGAAAAACAAAGTATTCTATGTTTTCATGTATAAATTTGATGTAATTTCAGTTTTTCATTTGTAACAACTTCAGTGGAAACCCTAGTCACCTTGCCAAGCTTTAACATCTCCATCACCTGCAAGGAAAACAAAAAATCAAAACATTCAGTTCATGAAAGGAAAAAATAAAGCAACACTGCCTAAAAAATAGAGTTTGAAAAGAAAATGTCAAATGTAAACATTACAAAAGTGGGGTTTATGAGTGAAAAATTAAAGTATTTTGTATATAATCCATTTCTTGTGTTTAAAGAACTCATTTGCATCCAAAATAGAAAGAGGAACTTAGAGCAAGGTCATGTTGAAGAAAGGAGGGAAAAATCGCAGCAAACAATTCAAGTTTTACGAGCGCGGCACATTGGGTCATAGGTGTAGCGCATAGAGTTGGTGCGGCACATTGGGCCACCCTCCACAGTGCAAAAATACACTGGCACGGTGCATAGAGCTGGCGCGGCGCGTTGGGTTTGTGGCGCGACGCATAGAACTGCAAGCCTTATTTCACCAACGAAATTCGTCCAAGTGCTAAATTTGCTCGATTGCCACCTGTCTGAGTAAGTTAAACATCCTTCCAATGCCAATGAGTGTATGTCTCTAGATGTTTAGGGTGATTTAGTGAGAAAAGTTTCAAACCCTACCTCCTTGCAATTTCTGCTCACAAAACAATTGCTTAGGGTTTGCAGTTTGTGTTTTTGCTACCAAATCCACTCCACCACTCCCTCTCCCTTTGATTCCATGATTTATTGTCCAATTTCATAAACTCATTCCCTAATCCCTATATCCCTAAGTTCCCTAACCTCCTATCCCTAATTATCACTATCCCAAAACCTAGCTACAAATTCCTAAACCCTAATTGCTATCCCAAAGTATAATTACTGTCCCTAAAACCCTTCTATTCCCCAAAGTCCTATCAGCAACATTCCCAAAACCCCTCTTACCCTCTCCCTTCATAGTCCTTCATACATTTTCATACATTTGGCAGCAAAATTTAAGACACCTTAAATCTCTTCATACTCATCAAAGAGAACTCAAACATTTGGCAAACATGGAATCTGATCCTTCCTATGACCGAGATGAGGAGACACACAGTGATTCTCCTACAGAAATGCATGCACAAAGGAGACCTCACAAGGGTGGTAAACATATACGAGAGGAGCCTACTTCACTTACCGAGCTGCAGGCCTGTCCTCTTGCTGTCACATGCTTTCAACACCAATCTTGTTATCAATTCTGTGAGATGGTAGAGAGAGTACAGTACCATCATGAGTTGGCCAAATTGTTTGTGCTCCATCTTCATAATGGCCAAGTCAATCTAGCCAGTGTGAAGTTCACCTTGACATCAGAGAACGAGAAAACCGACAAGCTTCCAAGAGGAGGAAAGTGAAACTCACACTACTTGAACAAGAAATCAATGCTGATCGTGAGTCTTGGTTTGAGAGGGAAAATATCCACTTATAAAAGTTGCTTGAGAAGGCCAAAAGAGAGAAAACTATGTTGAGGCACGTGGCCTACCAATACTTGGCGAGAAACAAAGTGTGCAAGGCAAGAATCAGGAACTTGAAGGCCAAGTTGAAGAAGGCATCGAGGAAGTGAAAAGAGCAAGATAGACTTCAGATCTTGGCTGAGGCTTTCTTGGCCCAACACAACACTTAATGGAGGACATTCAGCCCAAATTTCAAAAACTTTGCGACACTTTTTTCAATTTTGGAATTTTTGGGCCAAAAGTTAGGTTTTTCTGCCCAATGCGCCCACCACCTGGCGCTCACTTTTGATGGAGACCTCCTTTTGAGGAAAACTCAGCATTTTTGGATTTTTCATGAAAAAATATGCATGCCTACCAATGACCAAGAAATTTTGACAGGTTTTGAGCTTCCAAAAAGGTCAAAAACACCTCAAAAATGACCTTTCTGCCTCTTTTGGACACATAGGAAGCATTGCTGGGAGAACTCAGTTTTGGAGGGGCAAATGGAGGCCAAATTCAAAAATTCCACTTGTTCTGGAAAGTAGACAGATAGAAATTTCCAGAAAGAACACTTGGAGCAAATTTGGACACCAGGAAGGCCTCAAAAATCAGCTACAAAAAGGTGCTATGCATAGGGAAATCAGTGCGGCGCATAGGATGAAATTTTCTCAGTTTGACAAAAAATACTCTGTTTTTCACCTAGTTTCTTGATAGTTTGACTTTTCGCCTTCTAAATGTCAAAATCATGATGTAATTTAATGTAATTTGATGGATCTTGATGTAATTATGCTAAATTTTCACTCATAGAGGTAGATTCATCCATGAAAAGGTAGTTTGCAACTGAATGAATTAGTTCCCTAGTTTTTAGAGGCAAGTTGTTCCACTGCCTACTTTTTAGTTCTCAGTTTAGAATTTGTTGGAACGGCTCCTAAACTTATGAGCTCGACCCCTAGAGGCTAGGATGAGTTATTGTTTGCCTATATCTTGTGATTTTTCAGTCATTAGCATGGTTGGACTTTTGGAAAAGCTTGGAGCTTCATTGTATACACATTTCAACAGTTTGGCTAAGGAATAGACCAGGGTTTGCAGCACTTTATGGGATTCATGTGGCATCTTGATTTGGTATTGTGTTTCCTTCTGTAATTTTAATTTTACATGCGTTTTGTGTATGCCATCATCTCTCTTTGTTTCATCTTAACTAAATCAAAGAAGATTAAAGGTAGAATTCATTGATTTGCAGTGCTCTACCTAGGGTTTGTTTAGTTCTTTACGTTTTTAGCTGTTTGAAGAGGATCCCTAAGACTTTCTTGCCCTCTTTAAATCCTCACCTATCTAAAAGCTCTCCATCCCATTCAATTTTAAGTACCAAACCATTTTCCTACCTTGTCCCATAGAGACCTCTGCAAAACTGAGCCTCATTCCCCGGACCCAAAACATCATCAAATTCAATCAAACTCTTCTGCACACATACCTAGCCTAAGATCAGTATTCACATTAGTCATCTCAAGCCCTCATTGATCATATTTTGCTGAGATTAACAAGGAGAGAGCCCTCCCCCGACCTGGTAGGGCTAGCTAGCGAGTTAAGCATGGTTTGATGTTATCCTAGATACTGCCTTTCTCAGCCTGAGGTAGATTTAGGCACTAATAGGCCTCTACTGCATGCTCCAAGGAGTCCTTTTTTCTACCCTTTTCTTTTAATGACATCTGTGGCTTGAACCCAATAACACACATTTTGTTTGGCTTGAAGCAACCACACTCAACGTCCTCTATAGTATACTCCTACTTGATGGGACCAACAATTGGCTCTTGCTCAACATGTCCAGTGGCTACTCAATGTGAATTCATGTTTGTGAGACTGCAAGTCTCCTTCCATTCGACGACCACTCTCACAAATAAAAAATTGTTTTTTATTCTTAACCATGGTTTAATACCACTTGATGGTTTTTAGAGTATGTACAAACATTTAAGACATAAATAATGACTAAAACAAATAATATACAAAGAATTTATATGGTTAAACGTTGATGATTTATCAAAGAAACATCCACGTGCAGTGCAACGATTTTATTGTTAGGAGGATATTTTTACAATTAGGCTTATCAACCTCCTCAATCTCCCTGGTTTCATAAATGAAGTACACATAGTTACAATAGTTTTGATAACTATTTTTCAGTTTCCTAAACCAACACTGCTAGAGTAATCATGACAAAATTTACTTAGGTAAATTTATTTATTTTTCATTTTCTTTTAATTAAATTATGGTCTACTCTAACAATTTTTGGTTCTCCCTTTTAATGAGAGAGTCTTATTTGATATGGTAAGAGCTATCAGAGCATTTAAATAAGTATCAAGACCACCTCCACACTCCTTTACTCATAATGACAATAAATCATGCCCTCTTTCATATCCTTGGACAAATGCACTTAACACAAGTTTTAGCTAACAACTTAGGATGGCATGATACCAACCTATATCCATCTTAGCTCTCGATCTACCAAGCAATGTGAGGGATCAGATCTTTTGAGGTGCAAATATTTTTTAGAGTGAAAAGAGAATTGATCCCTCTCAACACTTGGTAGATCGGGAGTTAGGATGGATCTAGACTGGTTTAATTATTAGCTTTTTATTAAAGCTATTATAATATGCATGCATAAATTGCTCTCCTCTTTATATTTAAAATATTTTTATAGTTTTTTATTTTGAATATATATTTATATGTAAAAAAACATACAATTATTAGAAACTCCAGTGAAAAAAAATCCAGATTATACATTATTAGAGACCACCCATTTAAGTGGTGATAGGAAAGACCTTGTATTTCACCATCTTTTCCCAAAACTTTTCAATTGATTCTATTTATGTGCTCTTCCTAAAATTACAAACAAGATATTATAGTGAATTACATTAAATTCATAACACTCTTTCTTTTAAAACGACTTAAAATTGTGAACTATCATTTCTGAGTCCTATTGCCCCTTTAGGATAATGCTTCACTCTTTTGCACTGAGGCTTGCTTCCCAAGGTGCAAGCACTTCATCAATGTTCTTTGTGGAATCCAAAGCTTGCATAATGGTTGGGACACACCCACCATATGATTTGTGTGAACTTTTTATTTTAGTTTCCATTATCTTTGTTACATTTTTGCACCCTGAACTTGAATTTACTAGTTACATCCAAGGTGTTCTTTGAAATCACCTCTGATAGAGTATGTGCCTTACAAGGTGTCGATTCTCAAAGTCATGAACCCCACCGTGTTGAGCTATTGTTGTGTTTTTTTCCCACCAACCGATGGATATTAAATTGCAGTGATAACGATGAAATTTGTAATGCTTTTCTTGAACAATTTGGTGTCCAATATGTAATAGTTTTGTGGTAATCTGAAAGTGAAAGAGGAACTTGATGCCCAATCTGTAATGTTATTCTTACCATGAGCAAGTAGAGAATAATTTGATTACGAAATTATCATTTCCTAATATCAAATAAATAATTTGATATGATACACATACAAGCTAATTGGTGTTAATCCCTTGTCAGATGCGATCAACTCTCCATTCAGTGACAATTTTCTTTCTAGGTTATACTTCATTTAAAAATATATAAGCATCCATACCCATATCCACCATAAGATGGATATCCTCCTGCACAACTTATTGATCACATGATTATACACAATGCATTCCTTCTAACATGGGTGTTTTTGGATTTGGTTGCAGGGAGGCTCACCCCGTAATGATGATATTGGTCTTCTGCAATGTATGCGTAGAGATGATTTTAGGAAGGAAGAAACAGGTGATTTGTCGTTGTGTGGAAGGACGACATTATATTGACTGTGGGAATAATTGAAGACTATTGTAAGACACTGGCGACTGTAGAAGATTGACACCGATGACAATTAGAGTGTGCACATGTGAAGCTTAGAAGATTCCTCAATTCAATTTAATTTTGGGAAGTTGCACCATATTTATTTCCAGAAACTGGTAATCCTTGAAACAATAAGGAGTAACAATGATATGAAAGTTGTTTTTGAGGTGGTATTAGGTAAATCCTTTATTTAAAATCCTTTGAAAGCTAAAAATCTTGTTTTTAAAATGTAATCGTTGTTTTTCAGACTACTCTTAAAAATTTAAATTATAAAATCATCCTGCATATTTAGTTATAAGCAGTTCTTTATAGGTGTTAGTTGATTAATTCGATGTTTTTTTAACCTCCAGTGTCACAAGGGTTTTTGTTCCTCTATTAGAGTCGTAAGGAGATTTTTTTATAGTAATAAAGTGGTTTTTTTTTTTGGGGCGGGCATATTTTCTGAAGCAGGTATGATCAATATTGAAGCAACTATGATCAATATTAACAATTTTATGATATGATTAAATTTCTTAAATTGATTGAAAGAATTACTTGGAATGGAAATAGAAAATGGAAAATTCTTTTCATATCATGATCTTTGAGACTTAGTCATAGAAGCAATTCAAAAACTAGATGCCCTTACTAATTATTGTCGAAAGAAACACAAAAATATGATATTATATTTTATTTTGACTCTCTAGGTTAACATTCTTGTCACATTAGAGTCCTTAAAAATACCATTGAAGTATGGCAGCAAGTAAACATTATACAATAAACACGATGGGCGAAAAACATCGGTTGCTCTAGAATAGTAAAAGCAATACCAAATTTATGAGAATATGTATCCCACACATTGGCTCCTCTCCTATCTTCTATTTCACCCTCGTACTACAAAACAACAAACCATTTAATAATGCTTCAGACTCACACTTGTCATCATGGTAGAGTTGCAAAAAATGATTTAAACTTGGAACGCTGAGAAGGTCATGCCAAATACAAATTCAGGAGGAAAAATCCTCCTGTTGAAATCCACTATCAAGTTTGGACAACATTGGGCTTCCGTTATTTGTAGCTTAGTCAACAAAAAAATGTTTTCTACTACTTATAACAGGGAAGTGCTCATCTTTGGCATCTACAATCTAATAATATTGGGGTTGATCCAGGAGGATTCCGTTGATTCAGTTGCACAGGTGTTCAGAATCGTCGTCCATTCAGTTTGGTGTTGTTAGCTTCGAAAGTGTTAGTTATGGATCAGGTTGTTTAGGTAATGTTATAGTTTCATGATGTTTAGTTGATATGGGTTTGTACCTGGTTGTCGACTTATGTTTATCAATAGTTCTACCACGATTGGTCAACGACATGTGTTTTTTCGTTCGCCTTCGTAGGATTTTCATTGTTGACATGGTTGTGTCATCCATTGCTGAGGTTCGATATGTCATTAGGGGTGTCGTTGCAAAGGTAGCTAGTGTTGATGATGTATATGGTTTTATGTCTCAAATGTCAACAAGTTTGTCATCATTGACAAATGTCGCTAATGTCGCTTGGAGACAATTGATTTTAAATGGGTGATAAAATTTAAGTATCAAACCCTAATCTACATATAAACCTAACCAAAACCCTAATACAAAACCTAAGGCCTAAAACCCAAGTCCTAAATCTATGCATCATGCATTGATAAGTATTACAAAACTATGTATCAAACCATAACATAAAAAACCTAAGTCCTATTGCCTAAATCCTAAACCTATGGCTAAAACCTAGCTCTCGGCCTATGTTAACAAACATTACATTATAAAACAATGTAATGCATAGTCCCTAACCGCAACCGCAACGAGACTGTTAATCATATGATCGACGCATTTGAAAACTGATGGCTTAACATGAACTGACAGTTCAGTTCTGTACTGCATCGGAGGTTAACTACAACATTTAGCATGTGAACAGGTTAGACTTTCACCGCACAGTTAGGGAGTTAGCCACAACGGGAACCGTCAGCAAAGCTGGGTGCATGTGATCGGAGACAGGGTTAGTCTCTGGTTATAACTACAACGGAACCACGTTCACATGAATGGTTGAAGGCGCCAATAGTTATGGGTAGCAATCATCGTTAGAGGTTACGCTAATTGTAGCGTCATAACTGCAGGTGTGAGAACACACGACGGTAGACCGCGCAGTTAGCGGGTAGTTTTTGGAACCGCCAGAGCCCTAACTGTGGTTTGTAAGGACTGTACACATGCGATGTCAGCACCCTCCACCTAGTTAGCTAACCACTAACAATCCTTGGGCTATTATAAGGTTTTTAGTGGGTTTTTATTCGAAATGTTAAAAATTTAAATACACCTAAGTGAACATGTCACTGTTTGACATTAACTTCTAAACCAATAAACCCTAAATTGTACCTTCAAGTGAGCTGATGCATCCCAAGCTGAGCAACATTGGTTATGATGCATCTAATGATTGTATAAATGAGCATTTGTAAACTTGTGAAGAGTTAGTGAGGATTTTGAGTGTTTTTGGAGCTTGTCATTAAGAGGTTGAGACAAAGAGGTGATCGGTGTTTTGATCACATATTGGGAATCCAGAGACGGTCTTGGAAACCATAAGAAGCATTGGAAAGATAGTTCAAAGAGCTTCCTGGTTATAGAGGTCAGAATTTCCTGTGTGCAAGTTCAGTCCGACCAAATCAACGTGTAATCAACTCCTTCTCATTCTTAATAAAAATAGTTGCCCATCTTGAGAGCGGACCAGGAGACGTGATCCATCAGGGACGAACTCCATCATCAATCTCGCTGTCTAGTATAATTGTGTTTTTACTATTTTCACTTCCGTTATGCATCATTTTTATGTTTAATCAGTTGTTGTAAAGTCTTCTTCTCAATCAATTTTCCTCGATTTCCGTGCTTTGAGCTAACATTCAATTCATTAATGGTTAATCGATTCTACATTAGTTTAAGTCTACGATCTTTTCAGATCATATAATTTGGTATCAGAGCAAGCTACGTTTGTAGATTTTCCATTGAATGTTAACTAGGTCAAAGTCGCAATGAGGAGAAGGAATCCTTGAGCAGATCGATCTAGAGATTGGAAAGCGACGAGTCGTTCATAAATCGACCATGTCAGGACCTGATGCAGGTGAAAACACTGAAACTAAGATGAGTGAAGAACAATTTCAACAAGAATTCTTAACTATGCAGCAAATGTTGGGATAATTGTATGAAGACAAGAAGGCGAGAGGTGTAGCTTCTTCTTCAAAGCCATTGAAGAAGGACAAAGGTAAAGGGAAGACTAATAAACCACCTTCACCTGCATCATCTCCATCATCATCATATTCTTCTTCTTCTTCCAGTGTAGAATCCGAAACAGAAAAGAAACCTAAGAAAATATCTCTTTTAAAACTTGATGTTAAATTTGAGTTACCTGTTTGTGATGGTGAAATGAATGCTGAAAAGCTAGATAATTGGATTAAGCAGTTAGAGTGTATTGTCACATTCAGAACATTTCTAGCGATAAAGCTAAAATTTAGTTAGCTACACTTAGAATGGGGGGAATAACTTTAATCTAGTCGGAAAGTAAAACTCAGATAGATGTAAAGCATAAAGGAAAATTCATCTTGTCATGGTCTAAGTTTTTAAAAGCTCTTAGGAAATAGTTCTATCCTTTAGGATACATGCAGAAAGCTATTATTGACTGGAAGCATCTAAGGCAAGGTAAAGGGTAGAGTGTTCAGGAGTTTACTAAAGAGTTCAGAAAGAAAGCATTGGCGCTTGGTATTTCAATGGATACATGTGATACTTTGTTAAAATACATTAGCAATTTCCATTCATATTTGCAACATACTTTATTGATGTTTAATCCTGATGATTTTAATGAGGTGTGTGTTCAAGCCATACATATTGAATCAGGTGTCAAACCATTCAATTTTTCACTGTAGTCACCGAAAGAGTTGAAAACCAAAGATTCTAATGGCAGTAAGGGGAAGAACAATTCGAAGAGAAAGAAATCAATGATCGTTCAGAAGGATAGACCTACTGGTTCTCATTGCCAGAGAATCAGTCATGATGAATCAAAGTGCTAGAAACTTCATCCAAAACTTAAACCCAAAAGTTCCTTAAGGAGAAGGATGATAAGAAGGCCATTGCAATAGTCCAACAGGATCTAGGTTCAGATTCAGGTGATGAAAGGAGGATAACCGCCATGGTTACGAGAGGTAAAACTTCTAACACTGCTTCAAGTTCGAAAACTATTACATCTTCTTCAAACATAAATCCTTCACATGAGGATAAAAGAGTTGAATTGTTTAACATAAGGATAACTTATAAGCATGCAAAGATACATACAATGTTTGACAGTGGATCACAGGTGAATTTAATATCTGAATATTTATTTAAAATTTTGGGTTTGGAAACACAGAATCATCCAAGACCTTACCCATTAGGATGGCTAAATAAATCAACTCAGATAAAATTCCAAACAGTGTCAATTAAGATTTTCCATTACAACTAATTACATTGATGAAGTGGAATTAGATGTGGTTCCAGTAGACATATGTGGAATTAAATGTGGTTCCAATAGACATATGTGGAGTTGTCTTAGGAATTCGTTATCTTTATGATTGTGATGCAGTATTTTACAGGAGAGAACATAAATATCACGTTAAGAAAGATGGGTTGAATTTAATGTCAGGGAACATCAAAGTAAAAATCACTTGAATTCAGTTAATTTTAATCAGATGAAGTGATTAATAAGTTCAAACAAGAGGTTTGTAATCATGTGTGTAAAGGATCAACATAACAATAAACATGATTCTTGTTTAAGTTATGAAACTTAGCTTAAAGATTGCTTGTTTAAAGAGATAGAAACAATTCCAGTTTTATGTAAAACCAAATATCTTATTCATAAGCAGGGATTACAACATGAATTACAGTGTGTGCCTAAAGATCCTCTTCCTAATGTCAGAATGAATCAAATCAATTCAAATTTTTAACTTAACAATTACCGGGATATAGGTCAGTATTGGGAAATTCAATGTTTGATTTCTCTTATATTGTGTCACCGTTTCATGCTTCAAACAGTTTGGAAACCTCTTTCCAAGTGGAGAGGAAATCTATTTGTTTTCATATCAAAGCCTTTTCTAAAGAAGTGTCAAAGTGTCTAAGGGAAACTTATGCATCATGGGAAAGTGCTAATCAATGGAAACACCATTTAATAAATGAACGAAAAGTGATTCAAATAAATCAACAACTAAATTAATACTTTCAGAATCAAACTAAGTTGCAACAAAATTCACATTACAATTGGATAGGTTCATTGCAGCAAGTTCACTTAGTAAACAGGGAGTAGGAAAGTATGTCAATTCAAGTAGTAGGTTTGATGTCAAAGTATCTTTGATTTTATCTGTCGTTTCGAAAAATAGATTGTTTATACATGTTGATGGTATTAAACAACATCCATTAGACATTATTTTCAAAGATTATGAATCACTAACTCATGGTTCTTCATGGAAAGAATTTAATTTCCATGTTGATAACAGGTTGTTTGCCCATCGTCGCAAGTTGTGTGTATTGCATATGGATGAAACAGGTCACTGACTCAAAAAGTACCATGGTCAGCATCATTAGTGTCATCACTTGCAGGTGATTGATCGAATGTATTGGTACATTGTTAGGTCAAGGTGGAAAGAGAGGGAGTTCTACCCTCATCGACTAATTGTTTAGTCAAACTTTTGTGGTCCAAAAGCTTTCAAGTGGAGAGGAATGATCCAGGAGGGTTCCGTTGATTCAATTGCACAGGTGTTCAGAGTCATCGTCCATTCAGTTCGGTGTCGTCAGCTTTGACAGTGTTGGTTATGGATCAGGTTGTTCAGGTAATGTTATGGTTTCATGAAGTTCAGTTGATATGGGTTTGTACTTGGCTATCGACTTATGTTCATCGACAGTTCCACTAGGATTTGTCGACGACATGTGTTTTTTCATTCACCTTCATAGGATTTGGGTTGTGGACATGGTCGTGTCATCCATTGCAGAGGTTAGATATGTCATCAGGGGTGTCGTTGCAAAGGTAGCTGGTGTTGACAATGTATATGGTTTTATGTCACAAATGTCGCCAAGTTCGTCATCATGTGACAAATGTCGCTAATGTCGCTTGTCGACGATTGATTGTAAATGGGTGATAAACTTCAAGTATCAAAACCTAATCTACATATAAACCTAACCAAAACCCTAATACAAAACCTAAAGCCTAAAACCCTAGTCCTAAATCTATGCATCATGCATTGATAAGTATTACAAAACTATGTATCAAACCATAAATTAAAAAACCTAAGTCCTATTGTCTAAATCCTAAACCTAAGACTAAAACCTAGCTCTCAACCTATGTTAACAAAATTACATTATAAAACAATGTAATGCACAGTCCCTAACCGCAACCACAATGGGAATGTTAATCATGTGATCAGTGCATTTGAAAACCGACGGGTTAACATGAACCGATAGTTCAGTTCTGTAACTGCATCGGAGGTTAACCACAACATTTAGCATTTGAACAAGTTAGACTTTCACTACGCAGTCAGGGAGTTATCCGCAACGGGAACCGTCAGCAAACCTGGTTACATGTGACCGAAGACAAGGTTAGCCACTGGCTATAACTACAATGGAACCTTGTTCACATGAATGGTTAAAGGCGCTAACAATTACGGGTAGCAGTCATCGTCAGAGGTTATGCTAACTTCAGTGTCCTAACCGCAGGCATGTGAACACATGATGGTAGATCGCGTAGTCAGCGAGCAGTTGCCAGAACCGTCGGAGCCCTAACCGCGGTTTGTAACGACTGTGCACATGCGCTATCAGTGCCCTCTGCCCGGTTAGCTAACCACTAACAGTCCTCGGGATATTATAAGGTTTTCAGTGGGTTTTTATTTGAAATTTTAAAAATTTAAATACACCTAAGTCAACGTGTCACTGTTTGACATTAACTTCCAAACCAATAAACCCTAAATTGTACCTTCAAGTGAGCTGATGAATCCCAAACTGGGCAACAATGGTTATGATGCATCTAATCACTGTATAAATGAGAATTTGCAGACTTGTGAAGAGTTAGTGAGGATTTTGAGTGTTTTTGGAGCTTGTCATTAAGAGGCTGAGACAAAGAGGTAGTCGGGGTTTTGATCACATCTTGGGCATCCGGAGTCGGTTTTGAAAACCATAAGAAGCATTGGAAATCTGGTTCAAAATATTCTTGGTTATAGATGTCAAAATTGCCTATGTGCAAGTTCAGTTTGACCAAATGACTGTGTAATCAACTCCTTCTTCTCTTTCTTAATAAAAACGGTCGCCCATCTTGAAAGCGGACCTGGAGACATAGTACATAAGGGACGAACTCCATCATCAATCTTGCTATCTGGTATAAATGTGTTTTTACTATTTTCACTTTTGTTATGCATCGTTTTTATGTTTAATATGTTGTCATAAAGTCTTCTTCTCAAGCAGTTTTCCTCGATTTCTGTGCTTTGAGCTAACGTTCAATTCATTAATGGTTAATCGATTCTACATCAGTTTAAGTCTATGATCATTTCAGATTAGGGTGAAACAACTTTATTATATGGATTTAGAAATCAAATCACGACACAATTTTTATTGAGGGTGTGGACGTTCTCAGAGATCGAGCTTGACACCTGCCATGGTGGCGCTTTCAAGGATTCTTGGCACAGAGGCCATGGCCACACCCTACTTGAGCTTAGCCTCATCCATTGTGAGGAAGGTCGTGATCCATGTTGTGATCTATTTGCTGATTGGCATTGGGACTTATTCTGGTGGGCTTCGACTTTATCCACATTTATCGACATCCTACTTAGCGAAAATTTGTAAAAAATAGCCGGAGAAAAGTCACATGTCCCTCATCAAGAGTCCTAATTCAAAGTCATTAAGCTCTCCAAACAACAAATATCCCATTAGCATCCATGTACTTCTAAAAAAATCATGAGCTCTGTAAAAAGCACTAATTGTACAGAGGAGGACGACATCCAAGGATCAATTTCTCACTACAAATAGTCTCATTCGGCTGATCCAAATAATGTGATCGACACTTCCAAATATCTGTACCATCAACTTCAAAGCCAGAATTGTTAAAATAATATCAACTATGAGAACGATCAACTATGATATAATAATTGTTAAAATAATATCAAAATAAAGATGTTATGGATTATTGCATTGAAAAATGTAATGAAAAATTATATTTATATATTTATATATCAAAATATAGTTGAATAAAAACTATTATATATATTTGTGTCTGTGTGCTAGGTATTGAGTGGATACTAATAATTTATTTATATTTTTAAATTTTGAATATAATTAAAATATTTTTATAAATTAAAGTATGTAAAGTTGAAGAGAATAAGTTTATTTTACCTTTAAAAATACCCATTAAATTCAACATATAAAAGATTAATATATCAAATAATATTATTTAAAGAAAATATCAAATCACCTAATTTTTTCTTTGATCTCTTTACCAAGATTACTTGTTTACCACAACACACAATCACACACACACATGATATTATATTATTATTTATATATATATCTGTGTGTTGTGTGTGTGTATATATAAATATGATATATAATATATATATATATATATATAAATACATACACAAAATATTATATATATATATATAGACACACACACACACACACACACACACACACATATATATATATAACCTAATCTCAATAATGAATTAACTGATATTGATAAATTGTAAACCATGACCATTACATTTTCCCTATCTATTAACGAAATTATAATTAATTTTATCTAATTAGAAAAAACAAATATTTCAATCTCAAAATCTCAATTTCAACATAGATATGATATGTTTTACCAACTACTTCTAAAAGACACACATAATTATGATATTGTTCTCGATTAATATATGGGGTTGGCCTCACAAACATTGTTCATCCCAACCAATGAGATCCATCCATTAGTTGATGAGTGGGTTGTCGAGATGATTTTCCCAAATCTTTTATTCCTTTGGTGTTCCCTTGCACCTTTAAGACAATTGCTAGTTTTATGCTATTCTTTTACTATTTTGGTTGATAATGATGGACTTCAATTTTTGTCTCTTGGTTACAATTTTCTCTTATACTTTGATGTAATTCTATTTATTGCAGTTAAGGCCTTCTATCACAAAATCCTTCCTTCCGTTCCACAGACTTCCCATAGAGGTTGGCATACCATTTCTTCTTGCTCTTAAGTTTTCCTCCATTTTTTCAACATCTTTCTCCAAAACATGCCCTTGAAAAACTCTTCTTTCTATTCTAATTTTATTTTGAAAGCCTTCAATAACTTTTCCCTTGTCTCTAGAGACATCTATAAAGACAACAAAATTATTACTTCTAGATTATACCTTGCTTGTAACCCCTTCAAAAGCCCTAATTTTGTCATCTTCCCTCCTAAATCCTCACAAAACCTTACTTTTGTCTCCAGCCCCCCTAAACCATTCCCTAACCCTACCCACCACATCAACAAAGCACTTAAACCCCTCCAAATCCCTTCCCTCCACCCTAAACTATGCAATATCACTCTCTGAATCATCCATGGTTCCTAATCCATCCTTATGTTGAACACACTCTGTTTATGCTTCTGAAAGATACAAAATTCCTTAAACAACAAATCTCGGGTTTCATCTAATAGGCCTGATACTAAGCACTCATTACTTTTATTCTTCATGAATTTTTCTTCTTCCGAGGGTTTGTCACCGTGATTCTAAAATTGATATGTGTTCTTTTCAATGGAAGAGGAATGAAATCTCATGGGTTGGCACCTTGAATGAAATGTTGATGCCTCTCTACACACGCAAGAAGAAAGAAAAAATTGTCTCAGAGTACAATACCTAGAGAACCAAGAACATATTAAAAATGTTGCTTATATTTTGTCTGATGTTTCTTCTTTGTCCTCTTGCAAAGTGTATTGCCATAAGGAAAAGGATAATCACATCCTGTGTTGAGGGCCACAGAATACTATGGGAAAAACCATTGGTTTTGAAAATCCAGAGTTCGATAATGTTTAATTATTAATTTTATTTTATTTTCATGTAATTTTACCAAGTCAAAACTTTTAACATAGTAGGGCATGACAGAATAGGACAAGACAAAACAAGGCATTATGACATCTCCTCCATCTCCATGCAAATACCTTTTTCCAACCCGACAATAAGATATGGAAACGAACTTTCAAGTACATTGACATCTTAGGGTAATTGGTCCATACTTGATATTCAATGAAAACACCATGGTTGACTAAAGAGCCAGTTTCATAGTGTTAGCAAAGAATCATGTAATGTTCCCCAAAACCAAGGTCCATGCATGAAGATTTGGTTTATAGACAAGCCAACCTCAAAAATAAAGGAAAGTAAACTCATTGACAAATTTTGGGCAGCCTTAATTATCCAATTAGTCCTTTTTGACTTGTTATATTCCCATTGCTTGGACAAAGCTTCTAGGGAAATTCTACTAAAATAATCTAAATATGTTTTCTATATCAAGAACAACTTGTTCTACACTAGTGATTTAAAAATTCTACACTAACTCCATAAATTTATTTCTTTTTTTTAATGGGAATGATAATTTTTGAAGAATTGGTAACTTACACTAAATATAACTTTTTCATAAATGCCACGCATAGGTCACTTACAACATAATTGTTCATTAAACCACACATAGGTCACTTACAACATAATTGTTCATTAAACCACACATAGGTCACTTACAACATAATTATTCATCAAAACACTCAAGCTAAGATCTTTTAGTGTATATTTTTGACATAACTCTCTCATTCAATTTTCCATAATATTATTATATTTATTTAGTTTTAACTTATAAAAAAATTATCATAATTTAAGATTAAAAAAAAAATTCAAACCCAAAAAAAATTGAAAATAATAATAATAACCGATGATAATAAATAATTTCGTTATTAATATCATAAAAATGATAATATATAAATAGATTGAAAGATAATTTAGACATGAAAAAAATAAAAATATTAATAATTAATATAATAATTAATCCCGTTATTATACCATTAGTTAATTGCAAAATGATCAATTACTCGATATTTCCCTCCCTTTCATACATAATTTCATACATATAGTTTATATATCTATTTGTATAGAATATAATAAACAAATACATTTATCTTTTCAGCGATTTGTTATGGAATCATTTTGGAGGAATCCCTAATTTCAGAGCTTCAAAAATGGCCATGTTCGCCCATTACTTGGCTTCATCTTTGGGATATTAGCGTCACCCCCTGGCAGCCGTTGTTGCAGCGCTATCTTCACCATTTCTCCCTATTATTTTGTTAAAATTATCACGGCTTTCTATGACTACTGCTGATAAAGACAACTCCACAAGCTACCTAGAAGCAGAGAACACATGCCCCGTTTCAGAATTCTTACTCAACGAATGTGGGTTCTATCAGTATGAGCTCTCTAATATCCTTAAAGCAAGGCAATGCATGGTTGCGATGAGATCAACTCATACAACCCAACAAGCGGTACAATTACTGAGAGATTCAGGATTCACAGAATGCCAGGTAAGGATGACTATTACCAGACGCCCAGTTATTCTTTTTCTCAATGCTGATCGGCAGTTGAAACCCAAGATTGAGTTCATGAAAAGGTCGGGCCTTCCCGCACAAGACTTGCGAAATGTCATATCTAATGGATCCAGATTACTCGGTGGCAATCTCGAGAAAAATCTACATCCCAACATCCAATGTTTTCAAAACCTGTTCGGATTAGAGAATAATGTCTCAATTGTTTTTAAATCGGCACCTGGTATTCTACTTAAACCTAACAACTTTGAATTTTTGGAAAAGAGATTGAAGCATTTGATAAGTTTTGGGCTCCTCGAAGATGACATCAAGGAGTTTGTTAGGAGGAACCCACTTATATTAAAAGCTTCCATGGATAAGGTGGAGAAAAACATGTCTTTCTATGCATACTACAGGGCTTCCTGCAAAGTTTCTTTTTTCATATCCTCTATTTGTGTCTTGTTACAACTTGGAGTGTAGGATGAAGCCCCGCCACAAGGTGTTGAGTGCTCTCAGTGCAATGCAACCTTCCAAATGCCCTCCTAGTCTCCTTCCCATGCTTTGTTTAAGTGAGTGGAAGTTCCTTAAAAAATATGTCCAGTGCAGTCCTCATGCCAAAAAGATTCTTGAAATGTATAGTGGCAAGCCTGCCCTCCTCTAAAAGACTAGATATTCGGGTTTTGTTTTGGTTAGGGTTAGAGGGTTAGATTGTGTTGCATTGGTGTTAGTGATTGAAAGAGGTTTAAGAACATTAACCAAGGGATCATCAGTCTGTTATGATCCAGTGCCATGATCCCTCTAGTCCACATGAGCAATGAATGGGAACTAGTATATTTAGAAGATAATCATGACACAGTCAGTTCCAGTCTGGGATCTTGTTTTGGCCATTTTTTTTTTCGCACCACAATCATAATCAACATGCACTATTGAAGCATACTGGGTTGTGATTGAAGGATAAGCAATTGTAATACAATCACAGAAAATGCATCAGGTAACATGTTTTTGAAAGATGAAAAAAACTCTCATCACCAGATAATTTGTTTTGTGCTAGTAGTTTTGTAACAATCATCCATTGCTTTCTCCCTTTGAAATGTGATGGGTTTTAGGATATTCTGACATATAGGAAATAGTTAAGTATAACTTGGTATAGTGTAGAGTTAGGTAAAGTGTGTTTCTTTACTATGTACTTTTGTAACTTACAATTCGATGGTCACGATATGTTCCTAGACATGAAGTGATCCAACGGTTCATTCTCTCCTCGGTATTACCGACACTTAATCTGTGGCTTAACACCCAATTGGTCCATGATCTATATTTAAAGAGCATGGAGGGTCATTTTTAGGATGGCCATTCATGAGAGAAGTTTATGTAAATTTTCTTTCTTTTATTAATAAATTGTCTGAAGTGGCCATGTTGGCTTACGTCGTGCACTGTTTCCCTCTTTGAGGGTTTTAACCACATCAAGAATACTGGTGTATTGATTTGTGATCTATTTGTGGGAGGTGTCCTTTGGTGTTCTGATTGAGGAACTTACCCTGTAAATTCCTACATGGTATTAGAGCTATTTGAGGGCCGCGTTCATTGGTGATCCAAATTGGAAGTCGGTACAACTGCATCCGACTGTCATTTCCTAGATCTACTCTTTCTGACTACTTTCGGGTTGAGAGGACTGCTCTATTGTGATAGGAGCATATGTTCCAGCGAGGAACCCATTTCGTTTCACGCGAAAATGTTTCCGGTAGCCCTACCTACGTCACTTTTAAGATCTCGAGGTATACACTATTTATTTGCAGTTTTAGTTATTTTCTCTTTGTTTATTTTGGTTTATTTATCTCTCTCTTTTTTATTAACATATCTATACCTTTCATTTCTGTGTATTCTCTTTGCCCCAAGACTCCGTGCGATCTGGGAAAATCAGAAACAAAAAGGAAAGATTTTTCTCATGCATATGATCTTTTCCGCTGTGCCTTAGAGTGATCTCAGAAAATCATAAACATTGAGGAAAATATTTAGTTTCTGGCAAAAGCTAACTTCAAGCCATAAGGTTTGGTTTTTTTGTATGTCCGTATTGGGTTGTGTGGTTTTTTGTTTTGTAGGCAAAAAGAGCCTTTTCAAGTAAGCACGCACCCCAAAGCTTCAGTCACTAAAAAAAAAAACCTTCCTCTTTTCCAAAAATTACTAACCTTTTAAACTAGCTCACTTGGTCCAAAGTTACTTTATGAGAATAGAGGTGTTGAGTTCAAATCTTTCTTTTTGTTGAGTTACTTTTTCAAAAGGCACATGTAGCTTATGTTTTAAAGTTACTTTATGTAAAAGTGTTCTCACCCATTATAAAAAGTGAGTCACTTATAATTCCAAAGTCTCTTTATCTTTTATTTAAGTTACAATTTAGTGGGTAGCTCATAAAGTAACATTGTAAAAGTGACTTTCACTCATTTATAAAAGTGGGTCACAAATTTTTTTTTTAAGTGAGATAAGTAGATTAAGTTTGGAAAGGGTTTTTTTTTTTTAAATATAACATTATCATTCATTTCTGCACATTCACGCACTTTGTCGACATATTCAACAACTTTTCTTCAAAAAGCCATAACTTCTTCATCCAAAAGCTGTTTTCAGAGCCATTTTTTTAATCGGCCTAATTTTTCGAGATATTTCCATTGGAACACTTAGTTTCAGAATCTATAGCTTCATTTTGTATTAAAATTGAAAGTCTGTGCTAAGTTATTCTTGACAGCACCAATTACTTCCAATGGTGGTCCTACATTGTGGATTTACTTAGAAGTAAAGGTGTTTATAGAATAGCCTTAGGCCGAGAAACTAAACCTAAAGATGAAGATAAGGCAGAAAAATGGGAAAATAGGTAAGATCAAACACGTGGGTTGATAGGGTTGTCTATTTCTCCAGACCTTAGATTCTATATCGCAGAACTTGATACCCCTAATGAAGCAATGAAACAACTCGCTAAAGTTTTTGGAATTAAAAATGAAATCGAAGCCCATCAACTCTAAAATGAGTTTCTTACATTGGACTCCAATAATTTTTCTTCCATTGAAGATTTTTTGTCCAATTTCAAGACCCTTATACTTCTCTCGGAAGGTGTTAAGGTTAAGAAAGAAGATGGTAGCCTTATCTATTCCATTCTTACTAAGTTGGGACCAACCTACTCTGTGTTTGTTTCCACCTTCCATTCTACTAGAGAAGCCTTTATTTCTCAAGGAAAAGACTACAAGTCCCCCTCTTTTGATGCCCATTGTGATTCTTTAATAAGAGAACAAGAAAAAATCTTACATCTTGGTCTTCTTAATCTTGAAAACTCTTCTAAGAAAGCCTTAGTTGCCCAACAACAACCAAATTCAAAGAATCCTAAGAAGCAGTGTCCTAAAAAGAATAGTCCTAAACCAAACAAGAGTCCTAAGCAATTTCAGTCTCAAAATGAAAAATCAATTCAATAAAATGATAAGGCAAATAAAAACAAAGGGAAGAAGACTGATAGACATTGCAAGTTTTGTAATCGAGGTGGCCACTTAGAATCCAAATGCTTTAAGAAGATGGAAGCCTTGGAAGTAGCAATGAAGAAGCATAACATCCATTTGGACCATTCTTCAACTTCAACTTTATCTTTAGGGAATAACACTTTCTACATGTGGTTGTCAATCATATCGGTCTAGTTATGCACTTATTGTATCTTCTTCTTCTCATTCTCATGAGTGGCTCATTGATTCTAGAGCTTCTTATCACATGGCCAAAAACAAAGCCATATTTTCTTCTTTAAATGATTGTAACACCAAAAATATATATGTTGGTGATGATAGATATCTTAGTGTTGTAGGGACTAGAAATATTCATCTAGACAATGGTCAATGTAATGATGTATTATGTGTTCCAACCTTATCCTGCAACCTTCTATCTGTATATCAAATAACTCATTCAGGTGAAGATAAAATCGTTGAATTTTCTCCTTGCGATGTTGTAATTAAGGACCTAAGATATCCTAGACATATTTTAGCTACTAACATTGTTGATGATTCTACAAGGTTGTATAAGTTTAACAACTTTGGGTCATCAACACTTCCCTCGGTATTTGTTGCTCATAATGATGAAATGAGAAAACTTTGGCATGAGCGATTTGGTCACTTAAACTATCGCTCCCTTCAAAATCTATGTAAATAAAATATG
>APFE031234901.1:1340-21152 GCA_000404065.3 Pinus taeda
CACGTTCCATGTATCCGCCACCTGGAGCTTGCCCATGTAGCTCATTTCTTCATAGGACACCTGTAGCACATCTTTTAACAAAATAGCTGCGGAATCCTATGCTGGCTGCAGAAACTGACAAGTTTCCGCAGCTGCATGAACAAAAAAACTAAACCAAAAAACAGTCATAAGTATAGTCAGAAAACCATATAAAAAGTCCTTTTTAGACTATAATTCAATGATTTAACAACTGGGTGAATGAAGTGAGTGGAGAAAGAAGGCTAAGAGGGTGTATAGGAAGGTGCAGGTTTGAGGCTCAACATACCCCCACTGTGAAGGTGTTGCATGTCCTCATGCAACCAAAATTGAGTTATTTCCCTCTAATCCACATTCTCTGAGGCTTCTGCAAGGACGTCTAGTCCTCTTTTCTTCTTCTTTGATGCCATCATCATCATCATCCTTGGCTTTCTAACTAGACATTTGAACTTGAGGTTAATCAATGCTCTGCTTAACTTTTTGCATCTCTTCTTCAGTCTTCTGTTTTTCTTCTGCCACAGTCCTAAATGAAGCATAGTATTATCATGGACAATCTTGTCTACCTTACCCTACTCTTTAAGTGCTTCATTTTCTTGTATGATATGTCTATTTAGGACTTCTAGCTCAAATACTTCCTGTTTCAAAGACTGAACCTGTGCATCAAGTGGCAGAGAGGTACTTGGTCCTGCAGCTGATTGTTCTAAGGATTCCAGGTTATTGTATACCTCTTGCTGACTAGGATCTACCTCAGGTGATTTTCTCTGTCTAAACTCAAAATCTAGTGGAGGAGGACTTCTCTCTCTTTCCGGCCGAAAAGGGCTTTCCTCACGTGGAGAACTTGATTCAAGGCTTGGTTGATCTGGAGATTTCTCAATTGCTTCTTCACTTAAATCAATAAAGTGGGACTGATCTCCCTTGGTTTTCTTCCATTTCCCTTTTAGCCTAGAGCTCCTTCTCAAGGATGAACTCATACTTTTCTTTTGTGCACTCTGTTTTCCTTTTTGCTTTTTCTTGGCCATGGCAGCTGCTTTAAGATCTATTAGCCTTTCTGCTAGAGGCTAGTAATCTTCTTCTAAGGATTGCTCAGGGGATGGATAGACCTCTTGAGTGGTAATTTTTCCTTTTTCTTTCTCTTGTTTCTTATTCTTAACTTGGTCTTCTTCCTCTTTTTGGACAGTTTCTTGAATTTCTTTTGTAGGGGAGTCTTGGGCTGCAACATTTTTCTCCTTCCTCCTACTTTTCCTTGGGATTTTTGGTGGACTACTTCCAGAGGCCTCAGATGGCTCTTGGAAGTAGTTTCTTGTTAAAAATTGTTCCCATGTATCCTTAGTTTTCTTCAATTGATCCTCAATAAGAATTTTTGAGCCCATGATGGTAAAGATGAGGTTCAATATTACCTACATGTTTATGAACCGTAACACTCATCTTTTTCAAAATTGCTAGAAGAAAATGAGGCAAATTAAGAGTGTGACCATCTATGAAATTCATCATTAGCCTGACATGACACATGTACATAGAGCCAAAACAAACTTCACATGCGATAAATTTCTGGATGACTAACAGTAGACTAGACCATTCCTCTTTTAATACATGCACAGGGATGCCTCTTGTGAATACAGTGGTATCCATACCTTGGTTTTGTAGCATGGTTCTCCAGATTTGATTGTCCATGCTTCTATTTTTAAACCACCTTTCTCCTTCTTGAGGTAGGCCTGTGGCTGCTGCTATTGTGGCCTCGGTCACTGTAAATTTCAATTCTCCAACCTCCACTGTTTGTCCATTAAAGGACCTCGCAAAAGTTTTGGTCACCTCCTTGTTATACCCTTTGAATTTCTAGATAAATCGGAGCCATTTGACTTTCTTCAACAATTCCTTAACTTGGGGATAACCCTCCAAGTATTTTGGTCCTTCAGGCTCAGCTCTCAGCAATTTTCCCATCCTCTGTTTTAAATCCACTGATGGTTCTTTTGCGTATGAGGGTTAAGGAAAAATAGCTCTGTTACAGGGTTTTTAGGATAGGCTGTAGTGACTGTAATCGAGGTTTAGGATGACTGTGGTGGCTGCAATCAAAATTTAATCACACTGTAGTGACTGCAGTCGGAAATAGAGAAATACCCGAATCACAGGAAGAACAATGGGTGAGCAGTGGTGACTGAGTTCATAAAATGAAATATGAGTGTATGCGAGGAGTATGGCATAAGTGGAGTGATAAGTGAGTAGAGTAACAACATGATTCTCTCGAGTCAGATGACTGTGTATGAGATTTTACACGTCTCAACAGACGGCTGCGGAAATTATGTCTGGGAAGAGCAGTAACACAATAGGTCACGTCTTAAGAGTATGGGTAATAAATGGAAGTGCAGCCATTCTTGAGTTTGAACTCGGAGGATCGTTAGGGAAATGAATGCGAGGTGTGTGGAGTGATATTGCGGGATAAGAATGATAGTGGGCTAATATATTAAATCATTGCACATAGGAGAACCGGTTATGGTTTAATAACTATACATAATTATGACTTGAAGTGTTATTTGATAAAGATTTTTGATCATACCTTTGGAAACGTTGTCAATCTTTGCTCAAGGTTTCTAACCAGTTGCTCTTCTTTGATATCTTGAAGATGCCCCATGTCTTTAGCTCACGTACACCTGCATTCCATGATTTTGGCACTAACAGTTGATTGTATTTTGAAAACAGAGTGATGCTGGCTGCGAAAATCATTTCTAGCTGCGGAAACTGGTTCTGGCTGCGGAAACGGTTCCCAGCTGCGGAAACTGAAACAACACCCCCTGAACTGCATAAAGATAGCTTATAGTAAAATCAACTGAATGAAAATAGTCCTGAAGGGGGAATTTTATTGATGGAATGGAATGGAATGAGAATGGAGTGAAAATGGAGTGGAATCAATTGAAATGGTGATGAGAATGAGATGGAGGTGAAATGAAATGGGATGGGTGAGTGAGATGAAGTGAATATGGAAAGAACAGGAGAGGAGATTTTTTTTTGTTGGAAAATATAGTGTCAGGTGTCCCTGATTTTCACTCTATATTTTCTGTATAAGACTGCCAATCTATGATTGGTTTTCAGGCTTATACACATTTTTTTTTTCAAAAACTACAAGAAACAAAGATTAGGCTGATGGGGGAGAAGGATTCTTCTCCACCAACCTTATTGCAGAATTCTCTTGGAACATTTTGACAAACTCCTCTTTGGAAAGTGGCTTATGATAAATTTTCAATCGGTGGCCATTCACAATAAGAGGAGTCCGAAATTCATCAATGGTCTTGATTCTTACTGCTCCATTGTTAAAGACCTTATCAATCTCATATGGCCCAAGCCAATGAGTCTGAAACTTTCCTTTGAAGTCTTTAAACTTGGAATCAAACAATAAAGCCCAATCTCCCTCTTGAAACTTTCTCTCTTTAATATATCTGTCATGCCACTTAGCTCTTTGATATTGAACTAGATCAGTCCTTAGAATTGCATCTTGTCTGATCTCATCTAGCTCATTCAGCTGCTCCATTATGTGCTTTTGGGCTTCTGATAGATTCATCCCCAACTGGACTGCCATCTTGAAGGTCTTGACTTGAAACTCAATGGGGAGCAGGACTTCTTTCCCGTAAACAAGTTCATAGGGAGAATGTCCTGTTGTGTTCCTCCATGTAGTTCTGTAGGCCCATAAGGCTTCAGGAAGCCTTTCTGCCCAATCTCTTCTATGGAGATGAACAGTCTTGGTGATGATGCTCTCAAGAACTTTATTTGTAGATTCCACTTGAACATTTGCTTGAGGATGGTAAGGAGTAGATTTTCTATGCTTGATTTTATATTCTTCAATCAGCTTCTCCATCAAGTTAGATGTAAATTGACTTCCCTGATCTGTCACAATTTCTCTTGGGACACCAAAACGAGTAAAAATATCCTCAAAAAGAAATTGAACAACTGAATTTTCAGTGGCAGAAGACAATGCCTTGGCTTCTACCCATTTAGTGACATAATCAGTGCAAACCAATATATATTTCTTTTGTCTAGATGGTGAATTAATTGGTCCAATGAAATCTAATGCCCATTTTTCAAAGGGTTCGATGAGTACCTGTGGTTGTAGTGGCATTTCATTTGAAAGAGTCAGTCTCCCAACTCTCTGGCAGCTGTCACATCTTCTGACATATTGTTTTGCATCTTTAAAGAGAGAAGGCCAATAATATCCTAAAGAGAGGATTTTATAGGCCGTCCTCTTGTCAGCAAAGTGTCCACCGCAAGGTTCATCATGACATGCCTTGAGGATGTCAGACATTTCATCTTCCCGAACACATCTCCTGATCACACAATCTAGCCCTGTTTTAAACAATTAATTAGAAATCCATGAATTATGTGAACACTCCTGAATAATTTTCCTTTTCTCATTAGGAAATAAGTGTGGAGGTAGCTTCCCTGTAACCAAATAGTTAGCAATATCTGCATGCCAAGGAGTCTTAGTAGTTACTGCAAATAAATATTCATCTGGAAACTTATCCTCTACAGGAGAATCTTCGTTAGTATTTTGGATTCTAGACAAGAAATCAGCTAATGTATTTTGTTTCCCTGGTCTATCCAACACAGTAATATTGAATTCTTGTAAAAGTAAAAGCCATCTTGTAACTCTGCCATTGGTAACAGGTTTGTTCATGAGATATCTAATGGTAGAATGATCAGTATGGACAAAAGTTTCGTAGCCTGTTATATAATGTCTAAACTTATTGATTGCATGAACAACAGCTAAGAACTCTTTCTCAGTCACAGTATAATTCAACTCTGTGGGAGTCAAATTTTTACTGGTGTAGTAAATGGCATAAGGAAATAAATCCTTTTGAACCAACACACCTCCAAGAGCTGTATCTGAAGCATCTGTAGAAATATGGAAAGGAAGTTTCCAATTTGGCCCTCTTAAAATGGGTGCTTCAGATATTCTTGTTTTCAAATCTTCAAATGCAGATTGACAATCAGGATCCCATTTGGAGAGTTCACAGTCTTTTGAAGTAATTAAAAGGGTGGAGAATGCCCTATTTTGGTGAAGTTTTCAAATAAATCTTCTATAATACCCAGTAAATCCAAGAAAACTTCTAACACTTTTTGACAATTTGGAAATAGGCAACTTGGAGATGACTTCAAATTTTGATCTATCAACTTTAATCCCATCCCCTAAAATATGATGTCCTAAAACAATCCCTTCAGTAAACATCAATAAAGAATTTCTCATGACTTAATGAAAGGTTTGTTTCCTTACATCTTATAAGGACCTTTTCCAAATTCTCTAATGCCTCTTCAAATGAATCACCATAAACTGTAAAATCATCTATATAAACCTCTACACAATCATGAATTAGATCAGAAAAGATTCCTAGTACTGCCCTTTGAAATTTTGCGGGTGCATTGCATAATCCAAAAGGAAGTACTCGGTAAGCAAAAGTTCCCCATGGACAGGTAAATGTGGTCTTGTCCTGATCTTCGGGTGCTACCTGAATCTGATTGTAACCACTAAAACCATCCAAAAATGACAAATACTTTTTGCCTGCTAAAGTATCTAATACCTGATCAATAAAGGGTAAAGGAAAGTGATCCTTCAAAGTTGCTTTGTTCAATTCCCTGTAATCAATGCAAACCCTCCATTTACCGTTCTTTTTAGGCACTATAACCAAAGGAGAAACCCATCGGCTATCTGAAATTGGATAAATGAAGTTTACATTAAGTAACTTTTGGAGCTCTTCTTTCACTATCTCCCTAAGGTTTGGATTCATCCTTATTTGAGGTTGTCTGATTGGTCTACTGTTTTCCTCAATGTAGATGTGATGAATGCAAGTCTTAGGACCAATACCTTTCATATCGGTATACTCCCATGCAAATGCAATGGAATGTTTTTGCAAGATTTTGGTTAGCTCTTCCTGTTGTGATTTTTCCAAATTTTTGTTGATATTCAATGTTTTTCTTGGAAAGATCTCAATGGCGGAACTACCAAACTCTTCCATAGAGAAAAGGGACATTTTTCTAGATGAAAGATATTCAATGTTAGAATCCAACTGAAATTGTGTGTGGTCATATTCTGAAGATGTTTGAAAGTTTTCTAATGTATTCAAAATTTGACTATCTTCATTGATCTCAGAAATGGTACAAAGAGGTTGTATAATATCTTCATCATCAATCCACTCATTATCTCCTATTTCTGTAATTTCTTTTGCTGGAGGATACAGATTGAACTTCCTTGTCAAATTACCATCAGAAATATACATATCCCCATACCTACAACTGATAAAAGCATCAGTTGTGGCTATCCAAGGTCTTCCTAAGATGAGAGGATGTCCTCCTAAATTACTCTTGGGAGTTAAAATCATGAAATCTACTGGATATTCCCAAGAGTCTAAGGAGACTGAAATGTCTTCTAATACACCATCTGGTTTAATAATTGATCGATCTGCAAATTGCAATAAAGTAGGTGTAAAAAGAAGGTTAGGAAGTTTTTAGTTGTTCCATAGTCTGTCTAATCATGATGTTGATAGCAACCCCTAAATCAATCAAAGTATTTGGAATTTCTACCCCATTGATATGTGTTTTGACAATTGGACTACCAGGATCTACATACTTCTGCATAGTATTTTTCCCATACATGATATCTGCAATTTTTCCTACCAGGTGGATTCTTCTTGATCTCTCGGTTTCCTTCCTGGTCTTTTAAGACTTAACTCCTTTATTGTTTTTTCTAGAATAGGAATTTCTTTAATGGCTTGTAACAAGGGAATCTTGATACAAACATTCTTCAATTCATCTAGAAAATCATAATCAGGAAACAAGATTTGTTTTTCCACTCCTTTGTCAATTTGTAACCTTTCAGGAAAAGGAGGTGTGGATGAAGATGCAGGTTTATCAACTATAGGAGTTGTGGGGGTTAACTCTTTTTCTTTTCCTTTTTGAGTGCTTGGGTTTTGAAGAGATGCTTCATAACCCTTATTGGTTTCAAGAAAATCTTCCTCAGAAATGCTTTGTTTTTTAACATCTATAGAAGGCTTATCTAGGACTCTACCTGATCTGAGTTGTATATCATTGAGAGGAACAATCATATAGGCAAGAAATTGAAATTGTTGACCTTCCATCATGTAAGCATTTTGAGGGTTTTTATTATTGGGGTTTGGCAATGGTTGAGAAGGAAGTTGATTTGACTTTTGTTGGAATGGAAGCAAGAGTTGAGAATTTGGATTCCGTTGAGAAGGTTGTTGTTGTTGTGGAAATGGCAATGAAAGTTGCGGATTTTGATTTGGAAGTTGTGGAGCTTGTTGATTTTGAAAAAATGGAGGATATTGATAAAATTGAGCAAATATCCCATAAGGATTTTGCATACCTTGTACCCATGATTGAAATGGATTTTGAGGTTGGGACCAAGGTTGTTGCCAAGGATTTCAATTTGGTGGGGGTTGAAAGTTCGTGGGGTTGTTAAACCCTTGATTTTGTTGCCCCTGCCAAGGTCTCCTTGAAACAAAACAGAGAGACTCAATTGAATTTGGGTCTTCTTGAAAGACAGCTTTGAGCCTAGGAATTGAAGGACAATCCTTGGTCTCATGGCTTTCTGAACAAATCACACATGTTTCTACAACTTTTGCATCCAAAGGGCATTCCATTAGAGCATGTTTCTTCCTACATTTCGGGAAAAAGCTGGCTAAAGCTTCAGCTTCTGCTTTCTGCTTATTGTGAATCTTAAGAGTGTCTAGTTGCTCACTAAGACTTCCTAAGATATCAGTTTTGAATTCATCAAGCATGTTACCAATCTCAACCCTACTTACTGATCCAGCTGCATATTTGTTTGCTCTGATGAGAGAAGGATCTATAGGCCCTTTTTGAGTTTTAGATTTCCCCCTTGAGAGATGGACACATAGCTGTGCTATATCATGAAGTGGAAGTTGAGATATGTCTCCTTTTGCCATCATGTTCAAAATATACATCCATTCATCTCTAATGGATTTTAATAGAAGGGCTTTCAAGGTTTCCTCATCTAGGTTATTCATTTTTGCTCTTTTTAGGTTGTATTGAAATCTTTCAAGTAAATCCTCCAAGTTCTCATCTTCTTTTTGCACCATTTTGAATACATCATCCTTATGATTGGTGGGCATACAATAGTCCAGGTACCTATCCAAAAATGTTTGTTTCATATCATTCCAAGTCCTAATGGATTGAGTGAGTAATCCCATGAACCATTTCAAGGCTTCTCCTTTCAATTTTGAAGGAAACAGTTTGAGTGTTTGAGAGTCTTCCAGATAATCATAAGTTCGACACACAACCTCAAACTCAAATAGAAATGTTTCAGGGTCCTCATTTCTTAACCCATGGAAGTTTGGGAGGATAGATGGTGAGATGCTTTTCATTGTGGCTCAGGAGTCTTCATCGACTATAGGAAATATGAATGAGTTATCTCCATCCCTATTTTCTCCAGTGTTACCTCTACCTCCTCCATTATTTCCTCCTCCTCCTCCTCTACCTCTACCTCTTCCAAATCCGGTTGCTCCTTCTTCTGTCATGGTAGTTTCCTCGGAGACTTCAGAGTCCTCTGGTTCTTCTACCAAGGGTGAATGAGGAGGAATTTCTCCCTCTTCTTCCTCAGGTGATTCTACTTCTTCAATTACAATCTGCCTCCCTGTAGAAGGAAGGAAAGGATCTCTTCCTAATTCAGATTCGATGGATGGTGTGGGAGAGTCAACTACTACCTCTTGAATTCCAGGAATCCTAAGGCTAGGAGTGTGAGTTGGAGATGATGGAGGTGTATCTTTTCTATACCTTGAAGTATATGGAGTTGTAAAAATCGAACTCTTGGCCCTAACTATAAACCTTCCCCTAGAATCTCTTGCTCTATGCATGTCATTTTTTATTTTCTTCAAGTCAGGCTAATAATTCTCTTTCTGATCTTCCAGATCACTCTAGGTGCAAGAAGAGAGCATCCTCAAGAAATTACTGAACCAATAACTCTCTTTTCTAATCCTCCAGATCACACTAGGTACAAGAGGAGAGCATACTTTGAGAAGTCATCAATTTTTACCTTCCTTGAAATTTTTTTGTATTTTTTTTTAAGAAATTGGCTACCTAGTTTCACTTCCCCGGCAACGGCACCAAAATGTTTGGTCAATTTAGTGTGTCCTAAATTTCTAGATGAATTTTCAATCCGGGAGCCGTAAACTGCTGAAGTGAAGTGCACTATATATGCAAGATAACTGATTTCTTACTTCTTTGTCGTTTTTTATTTTTGGTTTGTTTTTGGGTTTATCTTCTTGTTGATTCCCTAATGTGAGATGGAAATTCTAAAAATCAAGTATGGATAAAAGTGTTCAAGGCAATGGTGACCTTTAAAATAATTTCCAAACCTCAAAGTTTTCAAACTTGCAATGATGAAAGCAATTACTAAGAGAAAATAAAAGTGTACCTAAATTATAATTAAACCAAATAGTGAGCTAGTGACTATGAAACCCAGTATCCTTGCTACTGTATAAAAAGAAAAATGAACTCAAAGCAATTCAAAAACTGTAAGCAAAGTAAACTAAATCATATTACATCAACTCATACTCTTACCCCTCACCATTCGACTCGCTCTGGCTATAGGAGGTAATCATAAACAAATTGAGTGATCTGATATCTAAATTACATAAAATGAAACTAAGATCAAACTACACATTCATACTTCAATCCCTCACCATTCAACTCACTTTGGCTATAGGAGGTAATTGAAAATGACATGAATAATCTAATCACTAACTTGCAAAAAAAAAAAACTAATATCAAACTATACATTCATACTTAAATCCCTCACCATTCGACTCGCTCTAGCTATAGAAGGTAACTGAAAATGACATGAATAGTCTAATATCTATCTTGCAGAAAAGTAAATGGACAAAACAAAAATGAAAGAAATAAACAGTGCTGGAATTAGAACTAAGAAAACAAATCAGCAAAAGGACAAGATAATTCCATCATGTCATTAGTCATCAAAAAGCTATGTGTACTTGCCCAGGCTATCTATTAGAACCTGAAATAAAACACTGATCAGTTAACAATCATTAGAAAGCATAAAAGAAACTATGGACAGAAATCAACATGAATACCATAAGCAGTGTAATATATACAAGCAAACAATTATGGCATCAGGAACATAAATGAAGAAAGTATGAAACTGTACAATAACTACAAAACCTTGGTGTACAGGGGCCCTCTGCAACCTCAGCCAATCAGAAATCAATCACGGATTGAACTTAAAAACAATGTCTTCTCATATATTGAAATACAGTCATAACGTAAGGATCAAGTCACGGCACAATGGCTTGTAAAAACAGTCAAGATTACATACCAAAAACTAGTTTATATGCATACGAGGATGCTTTATTTATAATAGGAAATGACATAACTAATTCCTAAGATCTGCGCTAGTAAACAGACACGTAAATGACCATGTCCGGAAATCTAGCAGTATGGTAGCTGTGAGAATTAAATCCAAGGAGGGTGGCTGTTAGATTTGGTTCACGGAAGCAGTCCACAGGTTTTAGCACACCTCCTGGGATTTGGGAACTTGCCACGCATTTCTTCTCGTGATGAAAAACAGAGTCCTGCCACCGCAAAACTCTTAGTGTTGACCACCGCTTGACTGGCTTTGACCACGGTCTTCTGTGAGTGATCTTGCTGAACCAAGGGGACACGTTCCATGTCCACATCATTTTCAGCTTGCCCATGTGGCCGGATTCTCCAGTAGACACCTGTAACATAGACTTCAACAAAAAGGCTGCGGAAAGTGACAAGATTCCGCAACTGACTGAGCAAAAATCTAAATCAAATAGCAGTCACAAGACATAGTTAGAAAACCATTTTATATGCTCTTTTTAAACTAACATGCAATGATTTGATATCTTGGAGGTTTAGGTAACTGGAGAAAAAAGGCTAAAAAGGTGTATAGGGAAGATGCAAGTTTGGGACTCAACACCATCCATCTTTGGGGTTAATGCTACCAATCCATTGTCAGTGTCGCCAGTATGTTCAAGAGAAGTCGCTTAGAGAATTCACCTATGTCTCATCTGCTGCAATACATTCATGCTCCATTCTTTCATGACCGCCACCCTGAACCTTGTATCATCAGATCGTTTTCACCTCCAAAATCATTTGCTCCGTTTCGTGTCATAGATGTGGGATTCATTAAGGCCCTCCTACGACGGGTCACTTCTTGTCGACATCATCTCATTATCCAAGAGGTTGATCTAGGAATAACCCCTTTCAGTACTTTGAAGCTTGCATGCCTCAATGGCAAGTTTGTCACTTTCGGTGACATGTTTACATCAATGGCCTTCGACTGAGAGATTTTGCATGGTGTTCGATGCCAAGTCCCTTTTTCACACCATGCGAATTGTACTGTAGTACCTTGAGGGTCATTGTCATTATTGGTGATTCCTCTCGCGCCTGTTAACAGCTTACATCATTGGCTGGTAATCAGGCGATGTCTTTCCATGTTCTACTCCAGAACATATTTCACATGGATCGACTTGTACTCTGAGTGAAGAATGAATGAGTTTTGAAGACCCCAGATCTAGTTTCATCCATCCGAGCTGCAATATATTCAAGAATATAAAGACATCAAATGTACATCATTGTCGAACAGATGATCATCCAAATCAAAGGATGATGACTCTGTCTGAATTATCAGTCTGCTACACACACGGTTGTCTGTCCTATGTACGTGAAAATAAATTTATAAAGCTGAGCATGGGAATGCCCGCCTCAGCTAGATCATGAAAAATATTATGAAGATAATGTATTGTATTGTATCTTATTACAGGTCGCCTTCCAGCTCAAAAAAACTTCGGATCTTCATGATAAATCATTTCACCCGACATCAAAAGATTAACGACCTCATGCTTTAGGGGGCAACTGTTATAGACATTTTTGGGCACTACAACCCCATTCATAAATGTCCATAAACCAAAGGCTCCTAAGTCCCTAAAAGTTTTGCTTCACTCCCTAAAGGAACAAGGTCAGCTGATTACATCATCTCCCAGAAGTTCTCCACAGAAAACTGCTCAAAACTGGTCAAAACTGGACCATATAGAATGCCCAGTGCAGAGGGTGCGATGCATCTGACATACTCAGTGTAAAGGGTGCGATGCATACTAGAAATCCCTTCTGTAGGGTGCGATGGGCGAGAATGGACAAATGGCAGATACAGTTTGTGAGGTGGAGGATCATAGAATCTTCCAGAAACTTCTCCTCTGACACTTACCTCTCTAAATTCGCCCAGGGATGAGTAAGAGATCATCAATCTCCAAGTGGAATCAAGAACTATCAGAGAGAGGACACTAATCAAAATCCCAAAAGCTGACTCACCCCCTACAATCATCTATATATGGATCCCTCATCATAGAGATCTAGGGGGCTGGAATCTTGTATCTTGTAGAGAAGTATTGTTGGTTTTCTGGTGTAACATCATAGTGTTGGGTGATCTAAGTTTTACTTGAGGTGAAGAAGGGCTTTCTTGCTGGAGGATGATGCTGGGTCAGAACAATTGGTTGTAATCCTCTTGTTGCTTTTCTTGATAATAATAAAGCTATCAATTTCCTCCAACATTCATGTATGTTTATTGTATTGCATTTGTGTGGTAATACATATCTGGTCCTATGTTGTTATTGAATTATAGATCTCTGTTTCTTCGATAGTTATTATGCTACTTTTGATCCAGGTGCTCTCTGAGCTGGTTTAGACAAAGGAGGAGCCAGCAAAGATCTGTCGGAGAGAAGAGGAGAGGGACCGAGCAGGATACCAAGCGCCAAACAAAAGGTTGGTGTCCTCTGTTCCCTCTGTCTATTTTTCATAAATGAAACAAAAGTAGTTTAATTGTTTGTTTCTAAGATAGTTACAGTCTTAGTGGGATAGCAGCTCTAAGTGGACATTATTCCCGGTAACAAAATGGCGAACTCCACTATGGAGAATGATTGTTTGTTAGTCTTATTTTTTGTTGTTTGTTTATAAATTACAGACGGAGACCCCGAATCAAAGCCAACTAGCCTTCGAACGCATTTGCTATGCAAGTGAAGATCAATGCTGCTTCAGTCTTATTTCTTCCAGGTTTTTGTTTATTAAATTGAACCAATCGATCATTGCAAACACTCTAATTTCCTAAGTAGGTGGGCTCTAGTAACTACCTTGTCAACCCCTGTTGATTATATTTACTGAACATTCACTTTTTACTCGACCTAAATCCCTGAACTGAATTGCAAATTGTGATCAAAGATTGGATAAAAGTCTCGCACTAGTACCATCGCACCCTCCCTTCAAGGCAGTTTGTATGCATCGCACTTCCCGTGTGTAGTAGGTGCGCTACATACTGGATTCCCTGTGTGACAGATGTGATGGTCAGGGAAGGTTCATTTTACCTTCAGACTTTGGTTTTTCTTCACTCTTTTCAGTTCTATTCAGGAGTTTTGCTGTCTGTGGTCAGTATATCTCTGTGGAAACCCTCTTCTCTTCCATCATTCTGCCTCCATCGTGAAAAGAACTGTAAGTGTTTTTATGTATTGTGTGCCATTTCTAGTTCTCTTTTACAAAGAAGTAGCGTAATCAGACTGTCATTCCTTGATCTGAAAGTGTCGCAAGTGTCATTTTCAGTCATAGAAGAGAATCCCATTGTTCTTGATATTCGATTGTACTATTACTCTTGTTTGCGATTTGAATTAGTAATTTTTCAAGTGTCGAAAACAATTTTTGTTTCGAAATCGCAAAGTGTCATCCTTATCTTCACTTCATTTTGAAAAAGAAATTTGTTAGTATTGTCGCTTTGAAAAATAATTCAGATTTTCATTTAGCGTTCTTCTTGTCATTCATACATTAAGAAGGCTAAAAACAAATGCATGCATGTGCATTTGCATTGAGACTGCTTGGTTTGATTTAGGACAGTGCATTTAGTGTGTGCTCTGTGCTCTTTGTTGAAAGACCCTCAGTTCTCTTTCCTTAGTAGCTAGAATTTTCATTGCCAAAAGAAGATTAAACATTTGTTTATCATCTTAGACTTCATTTTAGGAATTGTATACACATCACGCGGTGAACCTGAAAGGAAAATTTTTAAACAAGATCAACTATAAAATAAATTTAATGAATCTAAAACGCTTGAACCTAACACACAACATCTAGAGGTCTAGGGCTAGAGATGTATTCCGGCATCGTAAACTGGTAACTGTTTGTTATTGTTGGTTGGGTTGTTGATTTCCTCCAACTTTGAGACGACAAGTGCCAGTACGGACTTGTGCTCCCATGTATTTGGTATATATTGGAGACACAATAGGATATATCCTTTATCCTTAGGAAGCCGTGTCTGCGCCCTATCGATCGCAATTGCATGAACACAAGGAGTTAGGAAGATGACTGCGTACCGTAAAAAGGTATTCTTGTAGTTTTGCGATTGGTTTGGTAATCCCTCTGCCCTAGATTTCCAAAGAGAAGTTCTCTTTCGTTCCTTTTCAGACTCCCTTAAAGGAAAAGGTCCATCTGAGCCACTTGTCACTTCAGGCTCATTAAAAATCGAAGCGCGGGACTAGAGTCATCTTTTGTTTTTTCTCGACTCTTAAAAATTGAAAAACAAGTTGTGTCAAAGCGTCTAAAATTCATTTAATTCAAAAAAAAATTTCCCTTTTTATTTTGAGTTGATCAAGTAATCTGCAATTGTGGAAGAAAGTCAATCAAAACCCCATCGTTTGTGGAGACTTACGAGTCAACCGTCATTGACTCAGGAAACAAGACTATTATGAACAAAGCGAACTCGTTTGATCGGATCAAAGTCCCCTAGGTTGCTTGGGGAAAGTACTCTGACATCCTCAGAGACTCCGGTTACTCCGAACATTTATGGTATCCCTGCCTCTACAAAAGAAATTCTGCAGCAATAAAAGGACATTACAACTGATCCTAGTGTGACGGTAAACACTTCTATTCCTGAACCGGCTCCATCTACAGCTGATTCGAAAGGTGTTACTCCCCAAACGTCTGTTGCTGTAGAACTTATATCTTCTTCGACACCAGAAATAGTTTACAGACCTGACGGTCTACCTCTTCCTCCTGGATTGATTGCCATAGAAGAGATTGTGGAAGATCCTCCAGCTAACACTCCAACGCAATTTGGAGCTGGGATCACCCTGTATCCTTATTCATCAGAAGTTATTCTCCCGCCATAGGAAGTTCCTGAAGAATCACTAAGGAATCTTTTGGATAGGCTTAATATGTCTGAACAACCATCAACATCTAGGACTCTGTCATCCAACACAATAGCGACAGAAATTCTTGCTACTACCCTGAAAATGTTCACCGGAGTGCCATTTGTCCCAAATAGCTCTCAATCGATGGATGGAGTCCATCCAGGGGCTGTTTCGACAGTATGGACTGTTCCTGTTTATTCGTCCGGAATTGTATCTGGAATCTCTTACATTGAGTCTCGACAAATTGATCCTTCACAGTGTCAATTTGGGAAAACCGGTCCTCAAAGGAAAATCATTCCTTTGAGTACTGGATTACCATCGTATGGAGGGCCGTATACCCTTCCATTGCCTTCTTCGGAAGGACAACCATGCGAGAGTTCACAACAGAATTTAGGTTATGCTGGAATTACAACTAGCGGTTGGGTGCCAATCCTGCCTCAACAACCAAGAGTTGTATGCTCAATGCAACAAAGTCTGCCTATGAAAAATATCCCCACTACACCGACTATTATGGCAGTGTCTCAAGTACAAGCGTTACCAGTTGTATGCCAACCTCAGGTTTCTCAGGTTATAATGCAACAACCTCTAGTACCTACGACACGACCACAATCACCAACTAGTGGAATGACACAGGTTCAAATGGGGACCATCACCCCCCATCTTGGTCAAACACTCAGTACTGGACAACAGCTCATGGCTTCACAACCGTGGCTGGTGCAATACCAACAACCGCAATTCCAACAAGCTTACCAAGGACATGAGCAACAAGTCTTTGCAAGTAATGGACAACCGTATAATCAAAACGGACAATATCAACCATATCATAATGGTTATACCCATCAACCCTACCAAATTTACCAGCATCAAATCCATTATGTTGGTATGCAAAGACCAACCGCTCAGGAAATTCCATCTTATCCTGGGTATGCTCAGCTAAGCCTAAATCAATAGTTGCCTTTTGTGGCAACTTTAGAGTTACCAGATATAAATCGACTAACGAACGATCCAATTGCCTACGCCCCTTGGTGGTTGGTGATTCCGCATAAAATACTGGCTGATATTCCTAAATTTAATGGAAATCCAGGTGAAGACCCGTTGAATCATGTGATGACCTTTCATCTGTGGTGTTCATCGAACACCCTCAATGATAATTCGATCAGACTTTGCCTCTTTCAGTGAATGTTAACTGGTCTGGCAGCAAAATGGTATATCGAATTGCCTAGAGCTTCATTTGATAACTTCAGTACCCTAGCCACAACCTTTTTAACCCATTTTCAGTTACCCATAAGGTACGAAATAGGAACTGAGTTTCTTACCAATTTCAAACAAACGACGACCACTCACATATCTGATAATATTCATGAGTGGCGATGTCGTCGTAGAATGGTAAAAACATATGTTCCTGATCAGCTATTGGCTGAATGGTTTATTAAGTCATTATTACCTTCTATTACAGAAGATGTGGCAAAGAGAGGAGTCGTCACTGAAGAGTAAGTCATTGCTCGTGCACAATATCTAGACTTGATCTATACTCAGTCTGGCATGCTCTACGATAAAATCCCCGATGCTCCTAGACCAGAATTTTTCCGTTCCTCCCCCTCCTAAATCAAACAAAGACTCTCATGTCGGCGATGGCGTGATAGGTACGACAAGCACTAAAACCGTAAAGGCTACATTGAAAAAGGCTCGCATGGTTTCAAGTCAAAACGCAAATGAAGAACTTCTAGCCTCAAAAGTAAATTCCATGTCGGCAGACAAAGGCAAAGAACCCAAGCAACCAGGAGGAAAGAAGAAAAAGAAAGGGAAGAAGAAGAACCAGGAGGAGTCGTCTCCTAAAAAATCTTCTGCAAACCCTTCTGGGGATAAGAAACCAAGAAGTCCATGCCTAATATGTGATGAGGATCACTGGACTAGAGAGTGTCCATATAAAGCTGAACTTAGAAAATTCTTCAAGAGTTCAAAAACCTCGATTGTATTGACTAATCCATTTCCAAACCCAGGAACAAATCTGGTTGCTACAAAAATGCTTCCCCTTCCCAAGTGCTAATGTTGTTGGTTTCAAACCAACTGAATGATGATCTCATATCGACAAAGAATAAAGATTACAGGAATCCACAGATGTCGAACAACAAGGATAATGGTCAACCTAGTAGTTCGACAACAACTTCGACCGAAGTTGTGCCACCCATCATTCCTGAATTAACAATAAAATCGCCAAAGGGAGTAGTACACAAATCGATGTTTAATCCTCGTGCCAGAGTAGCACAACACTATAATATAGTGGAGGATCTAGCTCAATCAACCTTCGCGATGTCGACACTTGAGGTACTACAAAATTGCCCATCCCAAAAGTAGTCTTTATTATCAACAATAGGTGGGATTGACCCAACAGATTCCAATCTTGTGTCCTTTAATCACAAAGGATACGACCCTCAGCTACCAGCTCAACTAGCTTTCCTCATTCAAGTGAAAGCCCTAAAAAAAACTATTCATAGAACAATTATTGATGAGGGGGCATCCACATGTATTATGTCGACGAGTTGCTAGAAAACTTTAGGGTCTCCAACCTTGTCGCGATCATCAACGACATTAAAAGAATTTGATGGATGAACATACACCCCATATGGGATATTAAGTAACTTGCAAGTTCAACTGGGGGGAAAAACAGTAGAAATTGATGTTGAAGTTATCGATGGAAACCTTAATTACAACATCCTACTGGGAAGGCCCTGGATATATGCCATGGCTGCCATTGTGTCGACCTACTTTAGGAAGATTTCGTTTCCTCTCCAAGGAGGAATTACAATAATCGACCAACAAAATTTTCTCCCCAATAGTTCACAAGTTACGGGAAGCATTCCGATGATCCACGGAAGCGCTAATTCACTTCAAAATATCGGAGTAGGCCTACTAAAAGACCCCACATTAATGGGAACTTTTACCCTACCACCTCCAACCAATTTGGCGGAAGTGGTTAAAGTGGGAACCTGCAATATGATATTTTCCATTCAAAAGATTTCAGAAAACGATATTAATATGGATCATCTGCAGGTATTGCCTCTAAGCCCACTGGAAATATTATAGCAATCAATGTTTTGGGTATGGGAGGCAAACCCGAATCAAATCTCATCAAGCATTTGGATAGATAGGTCTAAGGAATATGGCACCCCTTCAGATCCTTGGTCGCAAGTACATTCTACAGATGAAGGAATCGTTCAATCAATGATGATTGATGGGAACCATGGGAAGATTACCACCATTGTTCCCATCTTCTGAATTGGAAAGAAGATAATTCCAGCAACCTAGACCATCCCTCAGTTTTTGACTTTCTATCGAATATTGTAAATACGGTGGATTCCGAGTGAAACCTATCCAATATTGAAAATACTATCGCCATAAATATCTCGACCAAAACAGATGTTGTAGAGAATATTCATGTTGGCAAATATTGTTCTTCTTCAGAAATGGAAGTATATAGCGCTCTCTTTCGCGAATTTAGAGATGTCTTTGCTTGGTCATATGATGAAATGTCAGGCATTGACTCGAGCATAGTTGAACATGAAATTAATATGTATCCAGATGTCAAACCGGTACGACAACGGCTATGGTAGGTGCACCCCAAGAAAGTCGTTGCCATCAAGGCAGAAGTTGAAAAACTCCTGCATGCTGGTTTTATTTACCCGGTTCCTCTGACCGATTGGGTATCGAATATTGTTCCTGTGATGAAGAAACAAGGAACGATTAGAGTGTGCATCGATTATAGGGATGTAAATCAAGCTTGTCCGAAAGACAACTACCCTACGCCCTTTATTGACCAGATAATTGACGAATGCGCCGGATGTGAAATATTTTCATTTATGGATGGATTTTCCGGGTATAATCAAATAAATATCCACCCACAGGACCAGTCAAAGACTACATTTATTTGTCCGTGGGGCACATTTTCATATCGCAAGCTACCCTTTGGTTTAAAGAACGCAGGGGCAATGTTTCAGAGAGAAACGAACTATGCTTTCCATGACATCAAGAACATCGTTCAACCATATCTTGACGATCTTCCGGCTCATTCGCGAAAGTGGATAGATCATCCGGAACATTTGAGGGCAATTTTTCTACGATGTCGACACTACAAGATACGACTCAACGAACACAAATGTGTGTTTTGTGTCAGTTCTGGTCATTTACTTGGCTTTGTGGTCTCAAAGAATGGGATTCGTCCTGACCCATGTAAGGTTCAGGCAATCATTGATTTGCCTCCACCTTCAAATTTGCTTTAGATTCAGAAACTCCAAGGGAAAGCAAAATTTCTTAGGAGATTCATTCCAACTTATGCTGAACTTGCTAAAGGTTATACTCGTCTATTGAAAAACAAAGTACCCTTCATTTGGGATCAGGTCGCGCAAGCCTCCTTTGATGCTTTAAAGCAATCTCTAATAAAAGCGTCATTAATGTATGCTCCTGATTATCAAAAAGACTTTAACCTGTATCTGGCTGCAGCGGATACAACCATAGGGATGGTTTTAGTTCAAGAGGATAATGGAATTGAACATCCTATATATTATTTAAGCTGAAACTTAAA
>APFE031234901.1:21172-40451 GCA_000404065.3 Pinus taeda
CAATCTACCTTGTGGAAAGCAACCATGAGTAAGCAATATGACAACTAAATCACACTACAGTTAGTAATATTCTGATTTCTTGCTGATAGAGTCACTTGACCATAGAAAGAAACCATAAATTGGTGAACAGTATGATATCTACATAGCAGAAAAAGAAATAAGCAATTCACAACTTGAAAAGGACAATGCTGAATTTAAACTTCAGAAAATGAAAGTTAGAAGGAAGGACAAGATGATCTCATATGCCAATAGTTATCAAAAAGATGAAAAATTGCCCGGGCTGCCTAAGAAAACCTGCAGAAAAGCACTGATCAGTTGACAGCTATAAGAAAACAAAGGGAAAATATAAACAACAGAAACATCAAACAGTATATTATGTACAAGCTAATGATAAAAACAAAAAAACATAATAAAACTAAATGAACACTTTACAAGGCTTCAACGTACAAGGGCCCTCTTCCACTTCAGCCATTCAACAAATAATCACACGGCTGAACTCAGAAAAGTCTTCTCATGTATTAAAACAACAACATATAAAACAGTGGGGTGATAAGATAACGAGCGGTTCAGAATCACATAAACAGTTCAGAATTCATACATCCCAAAAAGCTCTTTCACAGCGTTCAACGACGCGTTATTTATAATGCCAAAATACTAAATCTAATTAAAAAACTTCTACGCTATTAACTGCGTTGCTAAAGACACGTAGATCCCTTCAACTGAGATCTAGGATAACTGTCATCATGTTTCTTAAATCTTCGGAGTGATTGGCTGTTAGATTCAGGTCTCAGGAACGATATCTAGGTGTGCTGGTGCCTTCGTGAGCTGAGGACTATGCCACGTATCATTCACGTGCCCAAAATAGTGACGTGCCACCGCTGAACTCTTTGGTTGGCCTTGTCTTTGAATTTGGTTGACCGTGGCCTCCCATGGATGTTTTGGCCGATTTGAAGGGACACGTTCCATGTATCCGCCACCTGGAGCTTGCCCATGTAGGTCGTTTCTTCATAGGACACCTGTAGCACAACTTTTAACAAAATAGCTGCGGAATCCTGTGCTGGCTGCGGAAACCTGTGCTGGCTGCGGAAACTGACAAGTTTCCGCAGCTGCATGAACAAAAAAACTAAACCAAACAACAGTCATAAGTATAGTAAAAAAACCATATAAAAAGTCCTTTTTAGACTATAATGCAATGATTTAACAACTGGGTGAATGAAGTGAGTGGAGAAAGAAGGCTAAGAGGGTGTATAGGAAGGTGCAGGTTTGAGGCTCAACAAACACACACTAAACAAAACCACCAAGAAACTTTTTATTAAAATAGAGAATAACTATAAAAGCTACAGTGTGGTGGACAATATGTCCTTTTACAAAATGCGACTTGTTACTTATAGCCTTTTTATAGTTATAATACCACACATAAATTCCATGGGTGGGTAGATACCATGAGTGATTGACTACCATGGGTGGATCTCACTTACAATACCATGGGTGGATTCCACTTACAATACCATGGGTAAATTCCATGGGTGGATAAATACCTTAGGTGCATGAATACCATGGGTGGATGCTACTTACAATACCATGGGTATATTCCATGAGTGGATAAATACCATGGGTGGATTCCAATTTCCATTCAGATAACCAGTTGGCCTATCTCAATATGAAAATTTCTTCAATTTCTACTCTTCGTGTTCCTCTCATATTTGTTGACCTGCAAAACTAGGATATTCTAAATTTTGACTTAAAAGTAATCAACTCTTTTACCGAAGTCGTTAAATGTTGATATCTATTTTGATCAACAAGATATAAATTACAAATTATTTTCTAAGTATATCCATTATTACTAAGTCTATAGAAATCTGGAGGTATCATGAGCCTGAAATGTCTTTGATCCAAACTTTCTTTCATGAATGCTTATCATGATGACCAAAATTTGCTTGTCACTATTCCTCTTCACACTAGGAAAACAAGGAGCCCATCACTTAGTCTAACATTGGCAATATAATGTCAAATGAAAGGGAAATATATGTAACTGATAGATTTGATGATCATGTTGGTTTTTCTTAAAAGCGTTTAAGTTTTATTTATATTGATTAGATCATATGGTACACATGGTATAATTGGTTATGGTGAGAAACTGATTTTTTGGTAAGCCAAATTTATGGGTAGTGATATAAAGTGGTATTTTTGTTAGGATAGGGTATTGATTTTCTAATAAGATTTGATCATTGATAATGATATCACTTTATAGTTTTGTTGTTATTTTTCTTTTTATAATTTGTGGTTAGATTTGTTTCATTGGTTCTATGCACTTACACCTACAAAAGAAACCAATGTTAGGACATAAATAAATAAAAAAAGAGAATGTATAACCCTTAGAATATGTATTTTTGATCCATATTGGATCATTATATTATTCTTTATCCATCCCATTGAATTTAGAGTGGAAAAGTGGAGGAATTAGCTCATAGGAACTTTTTTATCGACGGGTCCCAATTTGGAAAATAAACCTTTCAGAAGTAGTTCGAGGTATCACACACACACACACACACACACACACACACACACATATATATATATTAAAAAACTTTTCCACTTAAGTTCCACACCCCTAAAATTATTATGCACATAGATACCTTTCCATTGGCGTAATATTCACCTCAATTAAAGTAGGTATGCAAAAGTTATGCCACCCATAAGTTGACCTTCTTATTTTGACTACCATGATTTGAGAGGATGCCACATCAACCCCCATTATTCATGGAAAAGGGTCTAGCCATGTGATCATGATGGAAAAGAATGAAGAAGATTCAATATTGTTACTCTAGTGACGAGTTGAAGGAGTCAAACCTAACCATTAGTAGGCTATCATGTTGTGTTATTACCAAGCCACTAGGAGGAAAACAAGGTCCATTCTATTTGAGTGCATTTTTTGTTTCATAGATGAACTGAATAAATGAGAGTGGATATGTGGGGAGAAAAAAGAGAGGGTTTGTGCACTATAGTATTCCACATGCCACAACTCTCACTTCTTTGTACTTGCATCCATTTTCATTCAAATAAAGAGAGAGAAAAGCAACCTCACCTTCTAGTTGGGTTTTCTCTCGAAATGGTTTCCCAAGTGACATATTGTGTTATTGTGGTTTGTGAATGGTTATTATAGTTTTTCTCTATTTGTTGAATACTTATAATTTGAAAGCATACACAATAAACAACAATGAACATATCCAACAATCCACTGAGAAATAAATCCTCATATTGTAGATTTTTGATTTTCTAATATGTTTTAGTAGATTTGTTATGACGAACTGGCCAGTGGAATATCCATGGTATTTTATGGATCATATTGGTATCAAATAATGATTTATTTGGGTATATTATGGGGAGTTTCATGGGATCCATATCGGTTAAGCCAAAAATCACAAGACCCTAGTCATGGCCAGTGAATTTGTGAATAACCATAAAGATCTTGTAGAGGAGAGGTTTGCATGGATGGAAGCACAAATCAAATATATAAATCATAATGTGAGCTTCCTCATGGAAACAATGACCAATAAGATTAAGCTATTCAAATAATATGATATTTCTAATGCAAAGGTTGGATTAGAGGGGAAATCAATAGATTGGGAAGAATTACAAAGGGAGTCTAGCAAAAAGATGAAAAGGATGAACCCAGTTTGAGTGTCATGAAACATTCACTTTCCCTATTAAAAATTGAAGTGAACCTCAATAACAAACCTTATCAACGTGATATTGAAGCTCTAAATTTAAATCTCTAGTCATGAAAATTAGAAGTTTATTGTAATGCTCATCATATAGAGGAAGTACATAATATTTTGTTTGCTCAACTGAAATTACAACACCATGCCTTGACCTGATGGGAAATACACATATAGACCTTTAGGTTAGAGGGAAATACTCTAGTAACTAAGTGGGAGGATCTCAAAACCCTCATATGGATCCGGTGGCATTACTTTAGGTAGAGATAGGGGCAGAGTGCACAAGAGTACACCACACAATTTAGAAAGATGACCATAATGTTGGGTATCTCCCCAAAGAACCCGGTTGTACTCCTTAAGTATCTAGGGGATCTACACAACCATCTATGGAAGAAAGTGATGTTGTTCAATCTCATATTGGTGGATGAGGCTTGTGTACAAGAAAAATACCTAGAGAACATAAGATAAAAGAAAAGGAAATCAAGTGGGTTAAAGATTCCAATGAGGGTAAGATGAAGTGGAAAGTAGAAAAGGAAAAAGAGATAACAAACACAACACACGATTGCAAATATTCCAACAACCACTATAACTTGTTTGAACATACAAAGGAGAAGTTTTGAAATCTCATCCAATGCTTAACACGAAGAAAAAAAATAAATAGAATAAGAAGAAATTTTTTATCGACATAGATTTGAGTAATTAGGTGGAGCGTAGCTTGGACATGGATGATATTTGTTTTTTTTATATATTAGTGTAGAAGGGGATGAACCTGAGTGGCTTTCAGCAATAGGAAGAGAACTAAAAAAGATTAGAATCTTACATATAAAGGTATAGTTCAAGATGATAAAGGTCGATACTCTTTTCGACTCAGGATCACAAGAAAATCTCATTGCAATAGAGTTGGTCAACAAATTGAGGTTGGAAGTTTGTGATCATGTAAGCCTATATCCATTGGGATGGGTAAATAATGATGCAAAAATAAAGGTACCAAATAGTGCAAAATTAGATTTGTTGTCAGTGCTTATTTTATTGATGAAGGGGAACTACATTAGTTCCCCTGGATGTATGGAGGGGAACATGAACCACATCAAGGGGAATTAGATGTAGTTACCCTTGATGTATGCGGTGTGGTGTTTGGAATTCACCATCAATGCACACAACGAGTCCAAAATTTCACTGATAAGTGCCAAGCAAGCCAAGAAACTCTATGTTTCTAGAAAGAAGTATATTTTACTATTTTTAATAGAAAATTAGTTTGTACAAGAGTTAATGAGAGAAAATCATCCTTGGAGGAGTGTACCAAGGAACAAAAACAACAACTAGAAGCATTGTTATAGGAATACAAGGGTGTGTTCCAGGAGCCTAAAGGGATACTACCAAGAGGGAAGTGAAGCACAATATACAATTATTTCTAGACTCATTGCCAAACATTGGGTTGTACATGAAATCCATTATATAAGTAAGTGATGTGAAGAAGCAGTTGCAACAACTACTAAAACAAGGCATCATTCAAGTAAGTATCTCACCATGTGGGTCACCCATCATCATTGTTCCAATCAAGGATGGAATTTGGCATATGTGCATTGATTTCAACGAATTAAACGAAATTATGCTCAAGAACAAGTACCCCTTTCCCATGATAGATGCTGCTATATTAGTTGCAAAAATCCAAATACTTCACAAACATGGAATTAAAGTATGGATATCGCCAGGCTTGAGTTACAGAATAAGATACATAGAAGAATGCCTTCAAAACCAAAAATGTTTTGTATGAGTGTTAGTCATGCCATTTGGCCAATGCAATGCACTGACTATGTTTATGAGGTTAATGAATGATATACTGCGCCATTTTATAGATTCATTTTTATTGTTTATTTGAATTATATATTGGTATATAATTCTATATGGGAGGAACACATCTCACATTTGATGCAGGTGCTAGAGACATTAAAGAAGCACTGACTATTGGAAGATCTCAAGAAGTGTGAATTTTCACAACAATATTTGGTGTATCTGGGGTATGTGACAAGTGGAGGAGAGATGAATATAGATCCTACAAAGATGGAGGCCATTAAGAAGTGATTGGTGTCTACTAATTTTTATGAGATCAAGAGTTTCATTTGGGTAGCATAGTACCTAAGGGAATTCATAGCCTCATTTTTAGTAGTAGCAGCACCACTACATGCCATAACAATGAGTCGCAAGAGTTTCCAGTGGGGAAAGGGTCAACAAAGGGCCTTTGAGGAGTTAAGGAAGAAGATAAATTGAGCACCAGTTTAGGTATTACTGAAATTGTAGTGGCCCTTCGAAGTGGAGAGATATGCAAGTGGGTATGTTATGGGAGTAGTCTTGATGTAGGGAGGAAGGCCAGTATGCTACCATTATGAATAATTTCATGGGGAAGTTCTCAACTACCCTAACTAAGATAAGGAGGTCTATGCCTTGATGCAAGTTACGATGAGGTGAAAATACTATTTGGTGGGAAAGGAGACAATAATCCACATAGATCATTAACCACTATAATACCTTTAGGACTAGAGTAAGCTAAAAAAAACCATGCACTATAACTGGATGGGGTTTCTACAAAAATTTCATTTAATGATCAATTATAAGAAGGGAAACAAAATCAAGTTGGACAACATGCTTTAAAGGCCACCCACGTCAAATATCACAACTTTGAGAACTCCTATACACACAAAGCCTTTCACGCATGATGAATAAAAATATGCATACATAGAGGATGAGGACTTCAAGGACATGCTTCAACAGTTGAAGAGCGAGAGTCATGTGCATGATGGTAACAACATAGTTGAATATGATCTCCAAGATGGGTTACTCTATAGGTTGGATAAGTTATGTGTTCCTAAATATAAAAAAATACAACTAATTAGAGGCTTACACCTCCAAGGTTGCAGGGAAAATTGGTGTAGGGAAGATAATGGCCAACTTACAGAGGTATGTGTATTGGCCCAAGATGCAAGACTAGGTAGCTAGGTTCATAGGAGGATGCATGCTTTATTACACCAGGAAGCCTAGTAATAGGAAATAGGTTCTATATCATCCCTTTCCTATACCCATTCATTTTTGGCAAAACATTTCCATAGACTTTGTGGGAGGTTTACCTACAACCTATAAGGGACATAACTATTTTTTCACGGTAGTTGACAATTTCAACAAGGTGTGTGTTCTAATGCCTTATAAAAAGGCCATCAATGGGAAATAAGTAACAAAATTGTTCGTTGGACATGTATGAGTGCACTTTGCGATACCAAAGTGCATCTTTTCATATAGAGACACAGGATATCTTAGTGCATTTTGGATTGCATTGTGGGATAATATGGACATGAAGTTAAAGAGGTCTACAACATTCCATCCACAGATAAATGGGAAAACATAAGTAGTCAACATGACTTTGGTTCAAATTTTGAGCGGATATAATCAAAATCATCCAAAGATATAGGATGAAAATCGTATATTTACAACACTCTTATAATAGAGTAGTCCACACTTCTGCTGCTAAGTCCCCATTTGAAACTTGTTTTGGATATTTTCCACCTTCACCTTTGGGTATTGCATATGGGAAACAAGGAAGAGCGATGGAGGATCTTATAGAGGATGCCTCAAGGACAAAAAAATTTATGGAGAAGATAAGAAAAATCCATATATAGGTACAAGAGACATTATATAAGTCAGAAGAAAAATACAAGGCTAGGCATGATCAACGTAGGACAAATAAGTCATTAAGGCAGGAGACAGAGTATGGTTACAATTGAACAAGGAGAGGCTAAAGGGTCCTTGTAAGAAAAACAAGGATCTACAATATGGTCCCTTTTATATACAAGATAAGGTGGGATATAACACCTATAGACTTAGTCTACCCCCATATATGCACATTTACTCAATGGTGAATGAAGAGAATTTGAAACTCTATGAGCCTTCCATGCTATATAAGGAAGAGGAACATGTACCACCTTCTATAGAGGATTTAGCACTGAATGCTCAAGTAGAGGTGATAGGATAAATTTTTATAGAAGAGGTCCACAACTACAAGAAAAGGGAAACATGACCTTTGGCAGATTGGATTGAAAGGACAACTTCTAGCAAAGCTAAATTGTACACCAGAGAGAAGGTGGAGGGAAAATTTCTTCACCTCATTAAGTAGAAGCTTGTGGGGACCAAAATCCTCCCAAAATGGGGTTGTGAGCCATATTGTATCATTGTATTAGTTTTCATCCATATCAATGCTTTTAGAATGGAAAAAATGGAGCAATCATATCACAAGGCCTTCTAGAAGCAAATTGAGGCATAAAACATAACTTTTTGGGGGATAAACTTTTCCATTTAAGAATTGCACTCAGCTCTATTATACACATATATACATTTCCAATGGTGCAAGAATCACCTCAATCAAAGTCCGTATGCAAAAGTTATGCCACCTCGAAGTTGAATTTCTAATTTTTACCACCTTGATTCGAGAGGAAGGGTTCGAATTTAACCACTAGTAGGCTATCAGGTTGTGTTATAATTGGACCACTAGGAGGTAAATGTGTTCCATTCAATTCAGGTGCATTTTTGTTCAAAAAATGAGCAGAGTAGCTAAGAGTAGAATAGGGGGGAGAAAACAAAGAGGGTTTTTGCGTTGTAGTATCCCACGAGCCACATGTCTCACTTATTTGTAGTTGCATCCATTTCCATTCATAGAAAGAGAGAGTGAAGCAACCTCACCTACCAGTTGGGTTTTCTCTTCAAAGGGTTTTCTAGGTCATATCTTGTGTTATTGTGGTTTGCGTTTGATTTTTCTATTTTTTCTCTATTTTTTGCATAATTATAATTTGCATTCATACACAATAAACTCTAATTAAGAGATAAATAAATCTAATGAGAAATACTCTCATATTGTAGATTTAAATTTTTTTAATATATTTTAGTAGATTTGTTGTGATGATCTCTCTAGTGGAATATTAAAGATTGTTTATGGATCAATTTTATAAGTTTTGACTTGATTATGATTGGATGTACACATCCTATCGTAACCAACTTACATTTGAAATGAATATAACTCATAGTGATAACGGTTACTGTAAAATATTCTTTTCGACACCATAGTTCAATACATGATTATTGGCATCAACGCTTGGGTTAATTTGTTTATATTGCCTTGGGTTGATAATTGTGTTTATTTGAAATGTCGTGATAATGAGTTGTAATGTTAATATATTGGTGGCTAAAGGTAATGGTGATGGATTTGTGACTAAAGGTGTTAGCCATGTTAGTGCATTAGATGTGAGAAATTGATACATTTTTAGAATTTGGATTTTTATTTTGTTAATGAGTAATTATTAAGAAAGGCGATCTAAAGATTCTTTGGAATTTGAGTGGCCAAATGTATTAATAATACACCAGTGCATTGAATTTGTATGTTAATCTTTTTGAGCTATTTTTCTTTGCTATGATTAGAAGGTTCTTTTCATTCCTGTTGATCTTCCTTCCTCACATTTCATTTGTATTTTTTCAATTTTGGGAGATTCAAGCTTGAATCATGAAATATTTCTATTAATGTTGCGCCTACCATTTGTTGGGAGTGTTGGGTTGATTTTCCATGTAAATTGAAGGACATTATAAAGGAAAAGATAAGAACAAGGTCATGGGACGCATATTCCAAGATGAATGGAGAGAAAAAAAAACATTAAAGTGGGTATCACTTGTGGTTAATTAATGGCTATGGAAATTGGCATTTGCAATGGAAAAGAGAAATAAATGGTGATTAATACAAGGAATAAAGGAAAATAGGAGAAAAGGAAGATGAAGGGACAATAATATGCATGCACGGGAAATTAGAGACAAAATAAAGGAAAATGAAAGAAAATAGGAAAAGGAAAGGAATATACTCTTGACATCAATGATAAAAATGTATCTGAGAAAAAATTGATGAATTTTCATCAATTTAAGTTTTGGATAGCTTAGTTTTTCTAAAGAATAAATCATACTCCAAGAGAGAGAAAAAGTAAGGGAGAAAGCAAGTAAAGCGAAAGAAAAGGAAATCAAGGGAGCACAAGGAGAATATTGGAAGAGTAACTATAGTAGGAAGATTTTGTAGGTAGCAAGTTACATGTGTGATTTCCTTGCTAGGATTTGAATGCATGGTGCATGCATTTTGTTTACATGATTTCTTGCTATCATTGACATGAGATTTTCCTAGATTGATAATGGTTACAACCTTTCCTTTCCATTTCTTGAATAGCCATGGTGTGATAGGATTCATTCTTGTATGAGCTTTGGATTTCCAAAAGAGTTTGGATCCAGGTGAGGTGGTCTCAAAAAAATCCCAAGGGTTGGGGGTGGAGATGGTTTTCTCCCGGAAGCCCTTGATAGGTGGGTGGAGATAGAAAAAATTATTTAGGTATGGAGATGAAATTCTGAAGCATCCAAGCTTGTGCTGGTTTGGTGATTTCTAGACCAGTTTAGGAGAAATAACTGTGGTTGAAGGTTGAGGTGGTTTAGCCTCTGGATGCCCTGGTTGGTTTTGTTTTGGTTTATCACATGAGATGCCACATTCATGCTTGGAATATGGCTCGAGGGTGATTGGATTAAAGAGAGATTTGGTTTAGCCCAATCTATGCCTGGGTGGTACGTGAAAGTCCCTGGCTTAGTTGGCTTTATGAATATGTTATTATATGTTATTTCTTATTGAGATCAATGAGCACATGTTTTGATTATTGTGTTGATTTTATGACTGGTTTTCCATGGCTTCATTCTAGTTAAATTCTGGTTATAGGCATGGTTAAATGATGTGCTCTTGCTATGGATCTTGTTCATGATTCAATAATTTATATAATTGTTATATGGATGATGAACTAACTAGTCCTGATGCAACTAGCTTGAGAAGGCATTGAGCCTTCTTGATGATTCTCTGATGAAGTTAAGGAAACAATAAACAAATATGCATTCATGACATGTAGTTACTATGTTTACCATGTGTTTGATGAAATTCTTATCATGTGTTTGGAAAGTTTTGGAAAAATATTAGTCTTAGTAGAGATTACACATACTTATAATCATCATAGACTGGATTCTGGAAAGTTTTGGATTGTTCGGGGTAGCTACTCTATAACTAGCCCTGGAAATATGGAATATGGATTCTGGCCACCATCTCTTAATTGATAAATCTCAGTTGTAACTGCACGAAGGAAGGCTTGTTCATGCATCTAAAGCCTCCTGGTTGCATGCATAACTTCACATGCATACAACTGGGATGTGAGGTCAGGTGAAAAGATAGTTCTAGCTCAGGGTAAGATCATTAGTGGATGTGGTCTAACATTTGGGTGATATGGTGTCCATGGGAGGCTGCAGTAAGATTTAAGATGGTAGATCCAACTTCCATAACTGGAACTTGGTTGTTGGGTCATGTCATAGTAACTCTCATCTCATTTTTACCCTAGAGAGCTTGCAAAAGAGGGTAAATGTGGGGTGGGGTCTTACATGGTACACTTATTTTTTGCAAATGAATAACATGGTCATGATGTTGAGCAGGTGGAAGACCCTTAGGAATCTCTCCAAATACCTTGAAAATATAGTTAATAACCTTTTTAAGATCCACTAGATTATAGGATATAAATGTTTGAACATCTATTTAGCACAATTATGAAAATAAGCCATTGTGTCCATTTTTTAGTAATTTTGTCATGTTGTTAGATATTATATTTTTAAAAGGTTTCCCATGGACACCTCTAAGCTCATTTTACTTGCATTTTGAGTTAAATCTCATGAAAATATCTAAAAATTAAGGGCTATAGTTTCTAACGATTATAACTATTTGACCCCTTAAAATAACATCAGAGCCACTCATTTGGATAACAATCATGGGACTATCCAATAAATACTCCCCATACTGAGCCTAATAATATGGAAATTCCTTGAAAAGTTTATGGTACCTCCATTTAAATCATTACTTCAAACGTTGTTGCTAGAAATACAAGTTTATTGAGAACTTTTTCTAATTTTTTATTGATGAACCTATGGGTACAACCATAATCAATCAACAATATTTCCTTTTTCTTTGATTTATCCTTCTATATTGAGGATTTGTGGAGTAATAATGTCTGCCAATGTATAATAAGATATTGTTGGAGTAGTCTCTTCAAGATTTAGATCCTGTGATGGTTCTAATTATTGATCTTCTTCCTCTTTATAATAAATGTAGAATAATTTATTCTCATTGCATTTATTCCCCTTACTATACTTAACAATTGAAACATATCCCCTTTTCTCTTATTTCATCAATTTAGGAGGGTGTCAACCTTATTGATTGAGTGAGGTTAGGAAAGGGAACATGGTACTATCTTTAGTTGTTGGTGACAGATCTTCTTGTAGCCATATTTTCATTTTAAATTTTCCTTTCCAGTCTAAAAGCATGCTCTAGGGATTTAGGTTCCAAGAGATGCACCTAATGTTAGACACTTTCCTTTAAACTGCCCCATAAAAAGATCGAAAAATTATCCTCTGAAATGTTCTTTACCTTGAGACTTAGTTTTTGGAGCTGTTAAATTTTTTCTATAATTGGATCTCTTTGATGAAGACTTATAAATTGACTAAACACTAGTAAAGATTGTGTTAAAAATTGCAACAAGAAAAATCCTAATTTAATTTTCCCTTAAATTAAATTAGGAGAAAATTGTAATTCAACATCACATGACAATTTGTACGAGTTAAATAGGTTAATTTGACTTAGTTGGTTCAGTTACTTTGAGTTGAGGGTCTAACTTGAGTCATGTAGAGTGGTTCTTACTTTATAGGATCCTTGGTTGAGTTTATTGTGAGTTGTAATTAATTAATTCAATTTATCTGAGTTAAATTCAATTAAACTAGTTATAAATGTTTGAAGAACTAGTAGGAGGTCTAGTAGTGGGGTGCATCATCATTGTTCAACCAGTTAACTGATAATTCAACCATAAATAAGTCATGCATGTCAGATATGAGAGTTACCTAGTTGAGATTGGAGTTTAGGGGTAGTGTACTATCAGTGGTATAATCATCCAAACTGTATATGTGGTGCATGTAGTCAAAAGAAGGCCTATGATGGATTGCGCAATATTAGATGGGGATTTTCCTAAATAATAGGGGCTAATTACCTAAGGAAATAATGCAAGGAAATAGGGACTTGGACAAGCAAAGTGTGGTTAAGTATTGACCTATGCTTGTCTAGGAGGAAGTGCGATAGATAAAGATAGTGTAGAGGTTTCTCAACTTGAGCAAAGCATTGTAATATTCTCATATTTTTTGATTTAATGCAATATACATATCGTAAGGTTTTTTAGCTATGGATTTCCCTAAGAAATTATTGTGTAATGTGTTGATTGAATTCTTTATCTTTTATTCTTCCTAATTTCATAATCGTTTATTGTTTCCGCAATTGGTAGAGTAGATTCAAGTCTAATGTTTTAGAAAATTAAAATTAGTAGTTTGAATCTACATTTATTTTCTATATGGTACTAGAGCGAGAATCACTATAGAAGAGAAGAATACAAGTTTGTCTTTTGCAGGTGAAATCGAATTTGCAGAATCATTCTTCAAGAATCAGCAGGATGTCATTCTCATGATTGAGACTCGAATATTCCCTTGAGGGTCATTAAAATTATATTTCTTGGAAGGAAAATATGGAGGCAGTGTTGGAAGACAATGGGCAGAAGGAATTCATAGACAATGTGTAACACCCTTCCTTCACGTTTACCCAAGTAACCAACCAACTAGGGTAAACATGTGATGAAGATTTTCTATGATATGATTCAACTCTCCATGTGTCAGTTAAGGAAGTGGAACTGATGGAACACAACAACATAGACCTTCTAGACACACTGTAGAACCCTAAGGAGCTATCCAAGCCTTCCAAGTGACTAGCCCCTTAGACAGAATAATTTTTTACTGCCTTATTCCCCCAGTCACTTGCATGGAATGGGCATGAGTGTGACTGGGACCCTCCAGTCGCTCCCAAAACATGGGTATGCCTACGACTGTGGAATTTCCCAAGAAATTATGTGCTTGAGACTCTGAATTTTGTACCACTCTTTCAGGCCCAAGGCTTAGGTCACTGCCTAGAACTCCATGACATTTCCAGAAATGAAAGATAATAATAGAATAATGATACAAATGTAATTACTTGAACAAGGAATTGTCTGGACCCCTACTAGCCATGACAGGAATTTCGTCAAACATGTCACAAATATGCATTCTATAGGTTTAAACAACAAATCTAAGCATAAATGTCTCATACTTATATGAGAATTAATAAGAAGCACTGATGCCTCATCACAATAACTGCATTACTATATATTAAGACATATATTAATTGTACATTAAGTGATTAACAAAAACATGATGAAAGCCATACATTTCCACTTTCATAAAACTCATTCATAGCCATCATATAACCAACAAAAATATCAAGAATATAAAACCCATATAAGCCACATATAAACAAGTATATTTACCAATACAAATACCAAGGTGAAAGAGAGATCTTATTGAATATTGCATAAGCCAATCAGGTATGGGACTTGCACGAACCACTCAACCGTAGACTAGGCTGAACCAAATCTTTCTTTCAACTAGTCACCCTGCGCCGTATTCCAAGCATGAATGTGGTATCTCATAAAACAAATCAATCAAAACCATCCAGGGCTTCCAGAGAGAAATCCACCTCAACCCTCAACCAGTTATTCCACCTCATGGTTTGACATCACCAACCATCACCAGATTGGTCTCTACCCAAGCTGTCTAGGGCTCCAGAGGATTTGTTCCAACCAGGGCTTCCAGGAATAGTAACTCAACACACAGCTACTATTGGGCTTCCAGGACTAGTAACTCAACACATAAATACTATCAGGCTTATAGAGAGTTTGTCCAACCAAGGGTTCCAAGACTAGTAACTCAACCCACTAAGGGATTCCAAAGCGTTTTTCCAACCACTGCTTCTAGGAATAGTAACTCAAATCCTAGCTATTACAGGGCTTCAAAAGCGTTTGTCTATCCAAGTCTTCTAGGAACTAGCAACTCAACCCACAACTAAAGGCACAAGAAAACCAACCAGAAAATAAAATTAAATCCCACAACACCATGGCTATCTAGGAAATGGAAAGGTTATGCAAATCCTTTGTCAATCTGGGAAATCCTCCTTGTCAATGATAGATCATAACCAAGAAACCACATACATATGGCATGCATGCCAAAACTAGTGACGAAAACCTACATCCAACTCGGTATCTACAAGCAAAACCAACTGTAGCTACTGATCCTGAAGTCCTCTTGCTCTTTCTTGCTCTTCCTTTTCCTTCTTACTCCAAAAATCCAAGTATGCCACACTCCTCCAAGAGTGTTCTAAGAAAACTCTAAGTGTCCAAGAGTATGAGAGAGACAGAATAGAGGGAGAGCTCCAAAACTGAAATGAAAAAAGTCCGCGAACTGATCCTCATAAGCCTTTTTATTAATAAGGCCTCTATTTTCTTGTTTTTCCATTATTTTACTTCATTTTCCTCCTCACATGGAACCTGTGACCTTTCACCCCCCTTTTCTCCTAATTTCTAGTATTTTCATAAATAAAATGCTATAAATGCCTCATGCCTTTCCAAATCCTTTTCCATTGCCTTTGCCAATTTCCTTAGCCATTAGTGAATCACAAGTGATCCCCATCGCTATGTTTTTTCCTAACATTCAACTTGGAATATGTGTCATATGACCAAGATCTTGTTTTACGTTTATTATTTTTACATGGATTTTTAACCAGGGCTGTTACAGAACCATCCCCCTTAGGGGAATGTTGTCCTTGGTGTTCAACGAAAGCTACAACCAACAAGACTTCTGTAAGCAAAACATACTGCCCATGGAGCTTTATAACTTAGCTCGTTGCACTATTTACAATGATCAACCTGCTGAGAAGCAACCAACATGACAAAATAGCAACATGACAACTAAAAGGACATGACACCCATACCTCTTAGTGGATCTTTATAACATAGCTCATGGTGGTATTTACATCCATATACATATTTACATATACAAAAACATATATCGAAACATATACCAAAGAAATATACCAAAACATTCACTCATACAGTGAATAGAGAAGGATACATAGCCCGCATATGATCCACCATCTCCCATGTAGCTTCATCGGGCCCAAAGTGCTTCCATTGCACTTTAACCTGTCTAATTTCTCGGTTTTGGAGCATGAGCATCTTCCTCTACAAAATGCATTGAGGTTCCAGCTGGAATTCTCCTTCTAGATCCACCTGCAATACAAAAAATTCAATCACATGATCAATGTCTTTAACATACTTCTTAAGCAATGATACATGGAAAACATCATGGACTTTCTGTAGAAAAATCTGAATGTAGGTTAACTTGATAATGCAATATAAATCAAAGTAGAATACTATAGCCTACTTCTACTATCAATTTTGCAGAATCTTAAAGATAGAGTTGAACAATATAACCAAAAGAAGAAGAATCAATGCATAATACACATTAAAATACTTTGGGGAAAGCCTTAGCTAAAAACCCCACTATCTGTATTATCATACAAGGTGGAAATACATAGGAATTATTCAAAGCCTTAACTCTCACAACTAGCTAGCTGTTAGTACAATCCTCACAGATGCTTACACGAAATACTGGCTTCTCTCAAGCCTTCCTCTCTACCCTCCAAGCTCCTATTTCCTTGCGCTGTTCCTCTGGGATGATTCACCTTCAACCAAGTGGAACACTTATCTCACACACTGTCAGAACTTCGCAATCCTCAAGGAATGATTCCTTTTGCATGCATGAGTTTTCTTTATAAGAAAATACATGCAACTGATAGTACACTGTCCTTGTCTTTAATCTCAACTGGGTCTTTCTCAGAATAGACATGCATGAGTTTTTGATGGGGGAATCTTCAGTTAAATGGAGTACACTTGTTGAGTGCATGCATGCATCAACTAACTGTTAACTCTCTATTAGTTCCTTACATAGTTTGGAACTAATTTAACTGGACTTAACTCAGTAAACTGAGTTAACTAATTACAACTCAAATATAACTCAATCTTATCTCCTTAATTTAAGGGATAAATCTTGCATGACTTCAGAAATACTTCTAACTTGAATTTATCCAACTAATTAAGTCAAAATAACTTAATTAATTATTTCCAAGTAGTTGCTAAGACTAAATTCGATTTTAATTCACAATTTAATTCAAGCACAAATTAAATTGGAATATTCTTGTTGCCACATTTCAACACTCCTTCTCAACAAGAAAGGGATTATCTACCACCCCGATCCTGTCTCTATGGAACTTGAATTTACACTTGACAATGCCTTTGTCAAAATGTTAGTATCTTGCTCCTTTGTCGAAATATACTACAACAACATGACCCTCCCATCATCAGCAACTTGCTTTACCTTGTAAAGCCAATGGGAACTCACAACTGACTTGTTCTCCGGTCTTGGAACCATGTCCCTAACACTGTTACAAACTATGGAGTCATACTGCTCCACCATGGCATCAACCCAAATCAGATGCTGCAGTGCTTCCTCAAAGGAAGATGGCTCGATATCAACACATTCCCAGCAAGGGCCATGTATCCAGTGTACCTCTCAGGTGACCTCCTCTGTCTACGCTAAGAAGATGGTTCTCCCACATTATCTCTCACATCTTGCAACAATTTATCATCTTCTCTTGTGCGCTTTCGTCCATCTTTGGAAGACTCTGCTTGAGTGGATGTCTCCACTCTTGGAACCTCTGCATGCGGCTGCTCTGCATCAGTCTAAGGCTCCTCCTCCTTAGTAACCAACAGTTCCTCCACAACCTGTAGTTGGAGCTCCCTCTCAAGGGAAACTCGCATGGCCTTCTACTCATCAAACTTGAGATCTTTGCAAACCACTATCCTCCAACTAGTAGGAAAGTACACTCAATAGTTGTGAGGTGTATTAATGTACCCCACAAGTATCCCCAAATCTGTTGTCGGCTCGATCTTCTTCCATGTATCCTTTGTCACATGAAAATATAATGATGAGCCAAAGATCTTGAAGTGACCCACATCTGGTCTCTTACCAGAGAAAGCTTCGTCTGGTGTCTTCATCCCAAGAATACGATGTGAGCTTCTATTATGCAAATAGACCGATGTGTTGCATACCTCAGCCCACAAGTGAAATGGTAGGCCTTGGTCATGCAACATTGCCCGTGCTGCCCCTACAATAGTTCCGTTCTTCTTCTCGGCCACCCCATTCTGCTATGGGTTATGAGGTGCCGTCAAATCTCATTTAATTCCTTCCGCTGCACAGAAGTACTTAAACTCTTGAGAGACATATCTCCACCGTTGTCGCTTATCAAGGCCTTGATCTTCTTCCCTAACTCTTTCTCGACCAAAGCTTTGAATTCACAAAACTTTGTGAAGGTTTGGTCCTTCTTCTGCATGAAATAAATCCAGCATTTACGAGAATAATCATCAATGAAAATCACATAATACCTTTGCTTTGTTGTGGATGCCATCGAGAATGGTCCACACACATCAGTATGAACTCACTCTAAGATAGCCTCTGCTCGTCTGTCTCGATCATGAAAGGAAGACTTGGTGTACTTTCCCAAGGTACAACCTTTGCATGTGTCAAATTGCTCAAGTTTACCTTTGGGAAGTCCTGTAGATATCTGCTGCATTATCTTCAAAGCCCCATGATGTAAATGGCCCAACCGCCTATGCCACAACTTGCGAATGTCTTGGATTTGCACCAATTTTTCTTTCGTACTCAATGTTGTTTAGTCATCTACCTCTAGTTTATAGAGATTCTTCAACCGAATCCCTATCCTCTTGGTCTGACCTGTGGCTATGTGTCTTAGGAACACATTTTCTTTACTAAAGACAACATTGTAGCCTTTCTCCTCCAACATCGCGACTAATACCAAGTTTTTCTTTAGTCCAGGAACATACTTCACATCTATCAAGGTGATAGGAGCTCCATGCTCCCTCTGAAAAGAAACCGTGCCCACTCCTCAAACACTATACCTTTCGTCTTCACCCATCTCTATGCACATCTTGATGTCTTTCTCCTCCAAGGCACTGAATAAACTTTTATCACCGGTCATGTGGAATGAGGCTTCACTGTCAAGATACCAGACACAACCCATCATCGATGACACCATGCATGTGATGAGGGTAAAGTCCATTTCGAACTGAGAGGCTAATGTCTCACCTTCTGATCCTTCTGTGGATCCCTTCTTGGACTTCTTTGATGGGCAATTAGTTGCATAATGTCCCATCTCGTGACAATTAAAGCATCTCACTTTAGACTTGTCACCCTTCTTCCCTCCATGAGAAGAATTCGATTTGGAATGGGAAGCCTTCCCCTTTCCTTTCCTTCACTTACTTGTTAAGGCCAGATTTTATTCATCATCATCCTTGGATGAAGAACCATCTCATGTGCTCCTCCTGATCTCCTCCTACATAAGATCCGACCATAGTCGTTCCCAATCTGACAGTTTCTCCCTTCCATTCACAGAGTCCTAGTAGCTATTCCAACTCTTTGGAAGGCCAAGG
>APFE031234901.1:41243-59206 GCA_000404065.3 Pinus taeda
TCTAACTTGAATTTATCCAACTAATTAAGTCAAAATAACTTAATTAATTATTTCCAAGTAGCTGTTAAGACTAAATTCAATTTTAGTTCACAATTTAATTCAAGGACAAATTAAATTGGAATATTATTGTTGCCACATTTCAACACTTTCATTGTCGGGGGCAGTGCAAGTCGATAGGCTATTGGCCCAATCCTCTCAAGAATCCTGAAAGGTCACAAAACCGTGGTGCTATCTTGGCACATGATCCAATCTACAAGGAGCTCTTCTTTGGCTTGATGCACAAGTACACCTGTTCCCCAGCTTGAAAATCCTTAGAAAACTTGTTCTGATCTGCATATCTCTTATGCGTATCCTGTGTTGCTTTCAGATTCTTCCTGATTACCTGCATTTCCTATTCCATTTCTGCCAACATGTCCAATCCAATCCACACCCTGTTATCTAGATCACTCCAACTGAAGGGAGTATTGTAACTCCACTGATACAATGCCTCAAACAGACTCATCCTCAAATATTCCTGATACCCATTTTTGTAAGAAAACACTAGTAGTGGAAGATACTCTTCCCACTTTCGCTGTTGATGCATCACATACATCCTCAACATGTCCTCTAATATCCTGTTGACCCTCTCTATCTGTCCATCTATCTGTGGATGATAAGCTGTAATGAAGGAAAACTCTATACCTAAACCTACAAAAAACTCCTTCCAAAACTTGGAAGTGAAGTTCACATCCCTGTCTAACACAATATTCTACGGAACACCATGCAATCTCACCACATATCTAATGAAGACCTATGCTACATCGTTCACTGAGTATGTATAATTCACAGGAATGAAGTGTACTATGTTCGTTAACCTATCCACCACAACCATGATGGAATCATGCTGCCTAGATGTCCTCGACAAACTTGTGATAAATTTCATGGAAATAACCTCCCATTTCCACTTTGGAATCAGAATTAGCTGTAGTAGTCCACCTAGATGCTTACACTCTGCCTTCACCTACTGACAATCCAGGCACCTAGCTACAAACTCTTCCATGTTTCTCTTCAAATTTGGGCAATAGTAAAACTTCTTCACTGATGTCAATGTCTTCTGATAGCCTGGGTGACCTTAATATGGTTTTGAATTAAACTCCCTCAAGATCACCTTCTTGAGCTCACTACTGTCTGACACATATATCATGTCTCTCAACTTGACCGATCCATCTACTATGAGACAATAGTCCACATCCTGTGCACTTGTACATGCACTTGTACCTGTACCTGTACCACTACCTATACATCTACCTGTACTTTGCTACAATTTGTGCCTAAGCTCCATATACCTGACATCCTGCTGACCTTCCTGCAAGATCCTATCATGTAGATCCATCCCATAGGATCTCATAGATTCTATATGATTCAAATATATCCACCTACTAAGATCATCTGCAACCCTATTCTATTTACCTTTAATATACTTAATATCAAAGTCAAACTCACTGATCATGGCCAACCATCTAGCTTTCCTGGCATTCATATTCGGTTGGTCAAATAGATACCACAATCCACTATGATCACTCATCAATACAAATTGTCTTCCAAGAAGATAGTGCCTCCACATCTTCAATGCATGAATGATTGCTGCCAACTTAAGATCATGTGTCAGATAGTTTTTCTCATGCTCATTTAGTTTCCTTAACTCCTATCACACTACCTGTCCTTCCTACATAAGGACTCCACCAATCCCTCTCTTTCAAGCATATTTACATACCACAAAATCTTTGTCCGAAACTGCAGTCTTTAACACTAGAGCATGTGTCAACAACTCCTTTAATTGCTCAAAAGTGGTTACATGTTCCTCTGTCCATTCAAACCTCTTTCCTTTCCTTTGCAATGATGTTATAGGATAAGAAATATGCCAGAATTTCCTGATGAACCTCTTGTAATACCCTTCTAAATCCGTGAAGGATATCACCTCATCCACATTCCTAGGAGTTGCCCACTCCATGATGGCTCCTACCTTTTCTGGGTCCACTACCATGCCTTCCTTGGGAACCACATGTCCCAAGTAATGTACCTCAGTCTAAAAGAAACTACCCCGTACAAAAATTACCTACATACGAATTCTAAGAACAGAAAATAAACAAATGTGAGAGCATAACAAATAAAACACATATACATAGAGATTTTCCCCTGGATCCCAAATCCGAGACTACCAGCTTGATTTTTCATTATGTTCCTTTCAATGTTACAATACATATTTATACATGCTGAAGCATCCAATACCATGGACCGAAAACCATCATGTCCAAAACCATGTGCGAAAACCATGCACAAAACCATAGGTCAGTCCGCCCAACCTAATATAGGGTCCAAAATTTAGGGGAGCTACCTGCCCCCCTCAAACCCCCTATGACCCCCACGCTGCACAATCGACGCAACAAAGGGGGGGCTCTGCCCCCCCTCTAACTCCCCGGTTAACTACGTAGGTTAGTCGTGGAAAGAATATAACACAACGCAACAACCACATGTCCCAAGTAATGTACCTCAGTCTGAAAAAAACTGCACTTGTTGAGCTTATGATACAAATGATGCTCTCTCAACAATCTCAATACTCCTACTAAGTGTTCAGAATGATCTTCTTCGTTTTAGAATATACCAATATATCATCATTGAACACAATAACAAACTTGTCCAAATAAGGACACAACACACTATTCATCAAGCACATAAAAGTAGCTCGAGCATTAGTCAAACCAAATGGAACTACAACAACTCATAATGTTTGTACTTGGTCCAAAAGTCTGTCTTGTGAATGTCATCTTATTTAATGCACACCTGATGATACTTGGATCTCAAATAAATCTTCGTTAACACTGCTTCTCCCTTCAACTAATCGAACAAATCATCAATCCTCGGTAACAAATACCTATTCTTGACGGTCACTTTTTTCAACTTCTTGTAATAAATGCATAACCTAAGAGTACCACCTTTATTCTTCACAAATAGTATTGGTGTGCCCCATGGTGATACACTTGGCCTAATGTATCCATTGTCAATCTTTTCCTTCAATTAAAACTTCAACTCTATCAACTCCTGTGTGCTCATCCTATAAGGTGCTTTAGATGCTGGCGCTTCCCCTGGTACCAACTCAATAGAAAAGTATACTTCCCTATGAGGTGGTAACTTTAAATATCTAAGGGAAATACATCCTGAAATTGCTGTAGAACTGGATATCTGCTCAAACGTTTTCATCCTCAACTTCCTTACCTTTGTCACTATAAATATGAATTACAAATAACACACACCCTTTCCTACAACTACACTTTGCCTACATAGATGTCACCATCCTAACTGATTTTGCTTTCTTCTTACCCCACAAGCCCCTTTGTTCCCCATTGTCATCCAAGTACTCAATAGCCTTGTCATAACATACCACCTTGATCCTATGATGATACAACCAGTCTATACTCAAAAACATATTGTATGATCCCAACGGTAATGCATTCAAATGTGCTGAGGTATGCATACCATTTAAATCAAATACAAAAGCTCTTACCGAATGATGAACTCACTTATTTGTACCTGTAGCCAACTGAACTAACCAAGAATTTGCATGTACTTCTTTATTCAAACCAAAATTATCCACCAGGTCAGGATTAACATAACTATAATTAGATTGAGGGTCAATCAAAATAGAAAAAAATTGATAAAAAATCTTACCGTCCATATCGATAATAGACACTCGGTGATCTTCCTGCCTATTATCCAGTGCTGCATAGATCCTAGGAATACTCTGTCCAACATATCCCACTGTCTGTGCCTCCTCAATACTATAGATCTGTGGTCCACCACCCTGATGTTGTGGAAAATCTCTCCTGCAATGCTCTCCTCCACAAGTCCAACACTACAAAGGCTTCCAACCTTCATCCTTATTCTTCTCCTCAGATCGAAGCCCCTGTCCTTTTTCAGATGCATTGAACTTCTTATATGGTGTTGCATTCTCTTCAATAACTATACCTTGTGGTATTGCTCGCTTCTTGTCCTATTTTCCTTTGTTCTTTGCATTACCTTTTGAATCTGTCTTAGTCTAAGATCTGTGCTTTGATTTCTCGTAACAATGCTTTAGCTTCTGGATTGCCTCGTCCAATGATCTAGGGTCATCAAACTTAATCATGTATTTGAATTCTATCGGAAACCCACTGATGAATCTATGAATATTGGCCTTCTCCTTCTTGAGGTAAGGCACATACCCCAACAACTCCAAAAATCTGCTAGTGTACTCTTCAATGGTCATAAATCCCATCTTCAGCTCATATAATTCCTTTTCCTCGACATCATAGTATCTCTTTGATAGATAATTCTTCCTCAATAGTCTCTTGAACTCACTCCAAGTCAAATTATCCTCATAAGTATCTCTGACATTCTTTAAATCTTCCCACCAGATATCCGCTTTACCTTTAAGATTGAATGTAGATATTTTGGCCTTCATGTTCTCTGAATAATAGTGCAATATGAAGAACTTACTCATTCCTAGAAACCATGCTTTTTCATCTTGTGTCTTCTTCATCTCTCCATCAAATGTAGGTGGCTTTTCTTTCTTAAAATCATCTAAAAAATATCCATTATCACTCCTCCTGTAAGGATGATAACAATGACAATCATGATACCTGTCAGAACCAGAACTAGAATAGTACTAGTGTCTATCATCTATCCTATTTGAAGTGTCTAAGAACCTACCATCTCTGATTGTGTCATCTCTATCCAACCTATACCCACTAGGAGACCTACTTCCATATGCTCCATTAGTTATGTCCTCTTTTTCATGGTAGATCCAAAGTGGTCCCTGTCTTTGTAGTTCTGACAAACTCTGAAGGATTACTAAATTAACCTCTACTTGTTTCTCCCGTGCCTGTATGATTCTATCATTATCTACTTTTCAACTCCTTATTTCTGCATTCAAGCTTCTCAACGTGTATGTCAATTCAGAAGAATTTCCAACACCGCGTTGCTCACATGATCCATAAGGAGAATCTCGTGAAATATAGTCTACCATCTTGCTAGTCATCTTGATCTCTTTCCTGCAAGGCATCTTATGTTAGCTAAACAAAATCATAAACAAACCAACGTACCTTAGCATCATTCAGGGAGGATATCTCATTTGCAAGATCAACCAATCATTGTAATACACGTATAAACATAATCATAATATGTAAATATTTAGCTTATAGATAAAAAAACATATGAACATCATTCCAACCATAGTCCAATCATCAATGCATGACCATATCAACCACATGCCATGACCTCATGCATGACAACAACAACCATACCAATGTACACTTGACAACATGTAAACACTAACTTTTGTAAACAACACATAACCAATCATACACTCATGAAGACACATTCCACGACAACACCATAAACCTTCACATGACGACATAAATACAACCATGATCAACACCATGCATATGCAACAAGCATAGACCACACATATGAGTAACACATATGCAACTGACATGAATGCATGACCAACACACCATCCATCCAGTCCGAAGGGTGAACCATGCTCTCTTACAACTCTGTAACACCATCCTCCCACATCTACCCAAGTAACTGACCAATTGAGGTAAACATGTGACGAAGAGTTACCATGATATGATTCAAATCCCCATGTGTTAGTTATGGGAGTGGAACCAACAAAACACAACAACACAGACCTTCCAGACCCACTACAGAACCCTCACAGGCCATCCAAGCCTTCCAGGTGATTAGCCCCTAAGACAAACTAACTTTTTACTGCATTAATCCCCTAGTCGCTGCCATTAAATGGGCATGAGTGCGACTGGGACCCTCCAATATCTCCCACAACATGGGTATGCCTATGACTAGGGACTTTCCTAAGCAGTTCTGTGCATGCAACTTTGAATTCTGTGCCACTTTTCAGGCCTAGGGCTCCGGTCACTGCCTAGAACTCCATAAAATTTCCAAAAATGGAAGATAACAATATAATAATGATACAAATGTAATTACTTGAAAAAGGACTTGACTGGACCCCTACTAGCCATGACATGCATTTTTTTCAAACATGTCACAAATATCCATTCTATAGGTTTAAACAATAGATGTAAGCATAGAGTTCTCAGACTTATTTGAGAATCATTATGAAGTATTGATGCCTCATCACAATAACTACATTACCATATATTAAGCCATATATTCATTGTACATTCACTGATTAACCAAAACATGATGAAAGCCATACATTTCCACTATCATAAAACTCATTCATAACCAACATATAACCATTGAAAATATCAAGAATATAACAACCATATAAGCCACATATAAACAAGTATATTTACCGATACAAATACCAAGGAGAAAGAGAGATCTTATTGATGATTGCTTAAGCCGACTAGGTATGAGACTTCCATGAACCACCTAATTGTAGACTAGGTTGAACCAAATATTTCTTTCAGTCAGTCACCCCCATGCCATATTCCAAACATGAATGTGGGATCTAATAAAACAAATCAATCAAAACTATCTAGGGATTCCAGAGGCCAAACCACCTCAACCATTAACTAGTGATTCCACCTCATGGTCAAACATCACTAACCATCACCAAATTGGTCTCTACCCAAACTATTCAAGGCTCCAGAGCATTTGTTCCAACCAGGGCTTCTAGGACTCGTAACTCAACCCACATCTACTGTCGGGCTTCCAAAACGTTTTTCTAACCAGGGCTTCCAGGACTAGTAACTCAACCCACCAAGGGCTTGCAGAGCGTTTCTCCAACCAAGGCTTCCAGGAACTACTAACTCAACCCACAACCAAAGGCACAAGAAAACCATCTAGAAAACAAAATTAAAACCCACAACACCATGGCTATCTAGGAAATGGAAAGGCTAGGAAAATCAATTGTTAATCCAGGAAATATTCCCTGCCAATGACAGATCATAACCAAGAAACTACATGCATATGATATGCATGCTAAAACTAGTGAGGAAAACATACATGAAACTCGGTAGCTGTAAGCAAAACCTGTTGTAGCTATTGATCTTGATTTCCTCTTATGCTTTCCTACTCTTCCTTTTCCTTCTTGCTCCAAAACTTCAAGTATTACACACTCCTCCAAGAGTGCTCCAAGAAAAATCTAAGTTTCCAAGAGTATGAGAGAGAGAGAATAGAGAGAGAGATCCAAAACTAAACTAACAAAGTATGTGAACTAATCCTCAGAAACATTTTTATTAATGAGGCCTCTATTTTCTTCATTTTCCATTATTTTCCTCCCCACATGCAACCTGTGGCCTTTCACCTTCGTTTTCTCCTAATTTGCATTATTTTCATAAATAAAATGCCAATAAATGCCTCATGCATTTCCAAAGCCTTTGCCATTGCCTTTGCCAATTTCCTTAGCCATTAATTAATCACAAGTGATCCCCATCACATGTTTTTCCCCAACATTCAACTTGAAATACGTGCCTCATGACCAAGGTATTATTTTACCTTTATTAATTTTAGATAGATTTTTAACTAGGGTTGTTATGCAAAGATATTCCTAAGCCTCAAACAACTGATTCTCAAGATCTGGTGAACTAGAAGAAATTTGTGGAAAAGGCGAGAAGGATCATACTAGAAGGAGTTTGAGATCATATTGTATCGAACCTCCATGGTAAGGAGACTCCATATGCAACGTGGAAAGCCTTGACAGACATGTTTCAAAAGAGCAGTGACCACATGAAGCTAGCACTAAAGGACAAGATCCGCAAGATCAAGATGGAAAAGGGTGACTCAATACCAAAGTGCTTGACCAAGTTCACTCAGTGTTAGGATGCGATTGGGAATGTTGGTGTTAGAGTTGCTGAGGATTATCTGGTCATCCTAGCACTTCTAGGCCTTCCCAAGAGCTGGAAAAACTACTAGGATTTGGTAAATGGGATGGAGAAGCTACTAGAGTGGGAGCGTTTATGGTCCAACTTGGTGCAAGAGGAGATCATGTGGAGCACCAAAGATGGAGCCTCATCCAAGTGTGATGAGGAGGAGAACTGTGCCTTGGCTGGAAAGATGAAGAAAGGGAAAGGGAAGTCATCCCATTCCAAATCTAATTCTAGTCAAGCGGGAAAGAAGAAGGAATTGTCAAAGATTAAATGTTTTCACAGTCATGAAATAGGACACTATGCCACAAAGTGTCCACACAAGAAGGCTGAAAAGAAACCCTCAGGAGGAGTGACAGGTGAAGCCCTTACTTCAATATTCAAGTTGGATTTCACCCTCATCGCTTGCATGGTGACATCGGGGATGGGTAGCGTGTGGTATCTGGGTAGTGAAGCCTCATTCCATATGACCGACAACAAAGAGTTTTTTAGAAACTTGTAGGAGAGGGACCTCTAGATGCACATTGATATTGGTGATGATGGAAGGTATAGTGCCACCGAAATTTGTATTGTTACGTTTCATAGGTATTATGGTTCTCCCCACACATTAAAAGATGTCATGTTTGTTCTGGGTCTAAAGAATAACTTAGTTTCAGTTTCCATGTTGGAAGACCGTGGCTACGATGTGATATTTAGCAAAGGAGGTATTCCTTTGTCACATAGCCACGGGAGAAGTGAAGTGTATCGGGGTTCAGGTGAAGAACCTATAAAAATTGGATGTAGAAGAGTGTGTTGCCTTGAGCATGAAAGTAGAGAATGTGGAGATCCAAGAAAACAATGAGTTATGGCACAGGAGATTGGGCCATCTACACCATGGATATTTGAAGATCATGCAACAAAGTTCTGCAAGACTTCCCAAGGGTGCACTAGAGCAGTGTGATACATGTAAAGGGTGTACATTAGGGAAGTACACCAAATCCACTTTTCATGATAATGATAGTCGAGCGCAAGGAATCCTTGAAATAGTTCACTTAGATGTGTGTGGACCATTCTCGACAACCTCCATGACCAAACACATGTATTATGTAATATTTTTAGATGATTTCTTACGTAAGTGATGAATATTCTTCATGCAGAAGAAAGACCACACGTTCTCAAAATTTTGTGAATTTAAAGCACTTTTTGAGAAAGATAGAGGCAAGAAAGTGAAGGCTCTTAGGAGTGATAATGGTGGAGAATACATGTCGAATGAATTCAAGAAATTTTGTGCATCATAAGGCATTCGACAGGACTTGACAACACCTGATAACCCACAACAAAATTGGGTTTTAGAAAGGAAGAGTAGAAGTATTGTGGGATTTTCATGGGCAATGTTACATGATCATTGCACTTGTGGGCAGAAGCATGCAACACAACTGTATATGTGCTTAACATGAGTCCTCATCAGATTCTCAAGATGAGTTCACTAGAAGAAGCGTTTTTAGGTAAGAAACCATATGTGGCATTATTTATAACCTTTGGTTCATTAGTTTACTGTCATGTTTCCAAGGATGCAAGGAAAAATCTAGAACCAATAGTAGAGTTGGGTATATTTGTGGGGTACAATGATACACCTCACAACTATCAAGTGTACATGCCATATCATAGGATGACATTTGTTTGTAGAGATGTGAATTTTGATTAAGAGAAAGCCATGAGATGTTACCTTGAGAGGGAGATTCTGTTGCATGGAGTTGAGGAGATTTGAGCTCCAAAGGAAGAACCTCAGGATGATGTGGAGAAGCCATAAGCAGAGGATCAGAGAGTGGAAGAACCCACTCATGCAAATATGTCCATAAATGGAAGGAATAACATTATAAAGGCTGAAAGATTGATGCATGATGCTAGAGATAATGTCAGAATAACCACATCACAACGCAGGCAGAGGAGGTCACCATATCGATACACTAACTATAGGGTTGTAATGGGCGCGAGTGTAGAGACTGAGCCATCCTCATTTGAGCAAGTAGTGTAGAAACCAATATGGGTTGATGCCATGGTAGAGGAGTATGACTCCATAATTAGAAATAATGTTTGGGAATTTTTCCCAAGACCAGCGGACAAGTCAATTTTAGGATCCAGTTGGATCTACAAGGTGAAGCAAGAAACATATGGGAGTGTCAAGAAACACAAGGCCAAATTTTTGGCCAAGGGGTTCTCTCAATTGGAGGTAATTGATTACGAGGAGACCTTTTCTCTAGTAGCAAGGTACTCTTTAATCAGATCTATTATAGTGCTCTCAACATAGATGGGATGAAAGATACATCAGATGGATGTAAAGACAACCTTCCTCAACGGAGTGATTGAGGAAGAGGTGTACATAGAACAACCGAAATAATTTGAGACCTTCGACAGAGAGTCACATGTGTGTAGATTCATGCGAGCATTTTATGGATTAAAACAAGCACCCCATGCTTCATACACTAGGATCGACAATTATTTCACCAGGTTGGGCTATACTAAAAGTGAAGCAAATGCAAACCTTTACCACATTGTTGTTGAGGGTAAATTGTTGATTATAGTATTATATGTCGATGATTTAATTCTAACAAGTGATGAGAAGTTGATTAAATGTTGCAAAGAGGATTTGGCAAGAGAGTTCGAGATGAAAGATATGGGGCTCATGGATTATTTCCTTGGTTTGGAAATTTGGCAAGGAAATGGGGAAATGTTTGTCTCTCAGGGAAAATATGCCAACAAGATATTGAATAAGTTTCACATGGAGAGCAACACACCTGTGGAGACTCCTATAGTAGGGAATTGGAGGAAGGAAGATGCTACTTCAGGTGAAGAAGGGGAAGCTACCATTTACAGGTAGATTTTGGGTTCACTCATGTACTTGGTGAACACATGGATGCACATGTTTTATGCAGTTAACCAACTTAGTAAATAAATGTTTAAGCCAACCAAACTCTAATTGAATGAAACAAAGCATGTGTTGAGATACCTCAGAGGAAGGACTCAATTTGGTCTTTGGTACAAGAAGATAGAGGGAGTGAAGCTGCAAGGCTTCACAAATACAGATTGGGCAGGGAGTCCAATAGTCAAGAAGAGCACATCAGGGGGAATCTTCAACATCGGGTCAACAACAACTTCTTGGTACAACAAGAAGCAAAGGTCTGTTGCACTCAGTTCAACAGAAGCAAAGTACATGGCTGCTAGTCAAGCAACTTGTGAGGCTATTTGGATGAGGAAGATCCTTATTGGGTTCTTTGGTCAGTAGATGGATCCTATAGTGATTTACTGTGGCCATTAGATTTGTATCAAACTCTCGAAGAATACAATTTTTCATGATCGGTCCAAGAATATCGACATCCGGTACCACCATCTATGATATTGTGTGCGAAGGAAGATCATGTTGCTAGATTACATTTTGATAGAGGACCAGGATGTGGATATCTTGACTAAGGCATTGTCAAGAGAAAAGTTCAAGTTCCATAGAGGCAGGATTGGGGTATTAGATAATCCCTTTCTTGTTGAGAGGGAGTGTTGAAAATTGAAACAAGAAAAATTTTAATTTAATTTTCCCTTGAATTAAAATAGGAGAAAATTGTAATTCCACATCACATGACAACTTGTATGAGTTAACTAATTTAATTTGACGTAGTTGGTTTAGTTAATTCGATTTGGGGGTCTAACTTGAGTCATGTAGAGTTTTTCCTAATTTATAAGATTCGTGGTTGAGTTTAATTTGAGTTGTAATTAATTAATTCAATTTATCTAAGTTAAATTCAGTTAAACTAGTTCTAACTGTTTGAAGAACTAGTAGGAGTTATAACAATGGGGTGCATCATCAATGTTCAACCAATTAACTGAAAATTCAGCCATAAAAAACTCATGCATGTCAGATATGAGAGTTACCCAGTTGAGATTGGAGTTTAGGGGCAGTGTACTATTAGTTGTATAATCATCTGAATTGTACAGGTGGTGCATGCAGTCAAAACAAGGCCTATGATGAATTGAGAAATATTGTATGGGTATTTCCCTAAATAATAGGGGATAATTACCCAAGGAAATAACATAAGGAAATAGGGGGCTGGGTAAGAAAATTTTGGTTAAGTATTGGCCTAGGCTTGTCTAGGAAGAAGTGAGCCAGATAGAGATAGTGCATAGGTTTCTCAGCTTGAGCAAAACATTGTAATATTCTCATATTTTCTAATCTAATGAAATATAAAGATAGGAGGGGTTTTTAGCTGTGGCTTTCCCCAGGAAATCATTGTGTAATGTATTGATTTAATTGTTTCTCTTTTATGCTTCATGATTTCATGATCGTTTATTGTGTCCACAATTGGTAGAGTAGTTTCAAGTCTATTGTTTTACAAAATTATAATTAGCGGTTTGAATCTACGTGGATTTTATAAAAAATGAGAGATTAATGACTACGTGACCAAAAAAGTTAGTCACCATAATTATTTCAAGTGAATTACTATTAAATTTGAGCAATTTTAAGGGGCCTAACTAAAAACAACTATATTAAATGAATAATTTAGTTTAGGGATAAAATATATGACTAGATAATAAGTTACCCAACTAAAAGAAACTAACTTAAATATCTAATTTAGTCTAGGACTAGAATACATGACTAGATAATAAGTGACACTATTAAAAATGATTAACGTAAATGACTACTATAGTCCAATAATAAAACTATGACCAACTAACAAGTACAAAAAGCATATGAATGAGTCATTTATGCTAGTCATTTCTAATTGTATCACTTCGAAAATGGAAAATTGCATTTTTGATACTAAAGTGTTACATTTCACTAAATTTTATTTTATAGATGGATTTAGAGACCCCGTTAAAGGGGTCTTTGAATCGATATGGAGTGTTAAAATTTAAGTAGATGGATTCAATGACCCCCTTAAAGGTGTCTATAAATCTATGTATAATGCTAAAATTATAACATTTTATACAATATAGAGTATAAGTTTACAATATATAATAGTTTTATACTCCATTTCGAAGGAGGGACAAGAAAGAGAGTTTGAAATTGATATAGAAGGGTTTTAAAGGTTAATGGGAATTTGTTCCTGACATCTTAGAGAGACAACACACTATTTGTTGTGGGTTTTTTGTGGTGTTGTTACATACCATGGTTAATTATTGCACTAGATTCATAGAAACAATGATTTCATTAATTTGAATTCAAAGTATTTTGATTTAAACTTGGTCAATTAATATAAATCTAGATTAATATAAAGCCATATTATTCTATAAATAATTCTACATATACATGCATTACAAAAATGTGCACTAATTCTAATAGCGAATTCACATTCTTAGAATGTGCACACACTATTATTAGAAAACCATACATACTAACAATTATTTTGGCTCTTTATGTAGAATAACATGCCATGGCTCCCACATCCAAGTTGAAATCTGAATATCCCTTAGAGAGTATCTGCGTGGTCGTTTGAGGGTTACTTCATACTTATTGAACTCTAGAAGATTTATTTAGGGCCCAAGGATCTCTTTTCTACTCCCCTCGAGATAATACATTCCCCAAGACCCATTCTTATCATGTAAACCATACCAATGGTGACAAAGATCCCCTATAGAGGCCAAATATCCCCTAGGTATGTCCTATGTGTTAATTCAATTACTTTTTCAAGAAGATTCATCATGGGAAGATTCAAATATGACCCAGACACCTTATGTTCCTTCCTTGCCCATGGTTAAGGCCTGAAGTGCCATACATGGTGCAAAAAACCTCCTAATGATGTTGAGGCCAAACTTAGAGGCCCCAAGACCTGACTATGGCACACAAAACCTTCCAATGACACACATAATGCACCTGAAGGCTAGATATATCTTAAATAGGATATGTATGGTGGTTTGAGGCCTTATTCACATCCACTGAACTAGAGAAGTTTTGTTTAGGGAATAAGGATCTTTTTCCTTCCTTATCCATCGTAGAGGCCATAAAACCCATTCTTATTATGCAAAACATAGTAATTATGTCCAATTCCAATTCTAATATATTGTCCATGGAAATTAAACACAAGGAAGACATGTTTTAGGCCTAAGGTCCTTTTTCATTCCTTGGCAAAGATGTAAGCCCTAACTCTCATATATGATGTGGAAAACCTCATAATGGAACTCTTATCCTAGATAAAGGCCTAAAATCCCTCAAACGGGATTTATTTTGTTCTTTATGGTATTTTTCATGTAGTGTAAGCCAAATAAGTTTCATTTTGGGCTTGAGGTCATTGTTTGCATCCCTTTGCCATGGTACAAGCCTAAGACCCATTATTATTATGTAAAAAATACCGCTGACACTAAATATCCCCCATAGAGGCCTAAGATTCCCTATAGAGGTCATGTGTGGTTCTTTGAGAACTACTTCAAAAAGCTTAATCATCAAATATTCAAATAAGGCTTAAGCCTCTTATGTTCATATTTTGACCAAGCCTACACTTGTAAGCATCATATTGATTTGAAAGCCTCCTAATTTCATTAAGGTCTAGTGATGAGGCTCCAAGACCCATAATGGTGTGCAAAACCTTTGAATGATAGACACATCCCTCCAAGAGGCCAAAGAATATCCCATAGAGAATATAATTAACGTGGTGGTTTGAAGCATTTTTAATGGCCACTAATTATTTAGGACTTAAGTCACCTTTTTTATTAATTTCCTTCCTTGGCCATAGTGAAAGCCATGAGACCCATTCTTATTATGCAAAACATACTAAATTCCCATATTCCCAGCTGGAGGTCCTGTTTAGGGAAATTGAGCATGAGAAAGATCAATTTAGGGACTAAGGTCATTCTTTTCCTCTCATAACCATATCATAGACACTAACTCCCATATGTGGTGAGAAATACCTCCTATGGTGCCCATATGCCAACTTCAGACCAAAGATCCATTAAAGAAGAAATGTGTGATATTTAAGTCTAGATCATAGCCCTTGAGACTAAAAAGCTTCTTGTAAGGCCTAATGTCCTTGTTTACCTCCCCTACCCATGGTACATTCCTTGACTCATATACATTGTGTGAAAAAATTCCTAGTGGAATTGATATCCCATATATCCCTAAGATTATTTAGAGAGGATCTATGTGGTTTTTCAATGCCAAATCATGGCCCTTGAGCATGAGAAGATTCATTTTAGAAGTAAAGGCATTTTCTCCTTCCCTCATACTAATTCTTATTATGAAAAGAGTAGTAATGGTGCCAATATTCCTAGCCTAAGTCCCTTTTCATGTCCATTGGTAAATCCCTTAAGAGTTATTTCTAGTGTGAAAAATGTGGAAATGTTGTGCAAATATTAGTAAAGATAAAGGCCCTAATAGAAATTCTTCCGTTGGTCATAACCTCTCATAATTCTAAATATGGGCAATTGGATTCATTGTGATAGGTGGAAGCTTAGTTCAAATAAATAATAATTGTCAAACCTTTAGGAGGGGGCATGTCATCATAATTTTCTATGTATAACATCAAGAAACCTTGACATGATTTTAATGTTGAGTCTTGTATTTTGTCTAAATATATGATAAATAATGGTGATATAAAAAACTAGAGTTTCAAGAAGGTTATACCCTTCGACACATATAAATATCACTGCATAATAACATTAATTATGTTTGTTTAAAATTAAATTTTACATGTTAAATAGTTTATATATAACTTCATATCTTGTTTATTTTGATTGAATCCTTAATTTAATACCATGTATAAATTTTTGTTTTAAATATTAAAAGAGGAAAAAAAGACCCATGGTATTTGAAATGGCCATCTCTATAAAAGAAAGGAGGAGATGATTAGGAGGAATGATTGGATGTTTGGTGAATTAAATTTTGTGGCCTATTGAGCTTGGAACAATGGGTTGTAATCTAAAGTGATATACATCCTAGTGGATCCAGATGAGTTCCATTACTGCAACATACACCCTTATCTAGTTTGTTATAGGTGTTCATACCAATTTCCTATTAATGAAAAATCCAAGTGATTTAGCGCAGAAACATGGCGATAAACTGAATATTCTACCTAGGCCAAGAAAAACAAGGGTTTCATCATAAAATTGCAGGGTTTGAAGGAAGTTGAAAAATGCATAGTTGAATGGGTCATTTAAGGGTTGAATCTCCATTTAATTGTAGGGTCAAATTGGGAAACCCTAGAGGCTAAGAATGACAACAAATTTCTAATTGGTAGTAGCGTTAGCAATAATATATTGGTAGGGACGAATGAAAAGGGTTACCAATGCTGGGAATAAGTTGAGGGATAAATCTCACGACTAAGAGGGGTTTCTTTGTGGTAATCAAGTGCATCGAGAAATCATACACACACATTTGCCTGAGGGTTGAATTACAAAATTATGTTTGTTATTTTTTGAGTCGAGTTAATCAACAAAGATAGGGGATCAGGTGGATGCATCACTCTAAGGGTCGAATTGCAATCTCATTTCTAGTCAAAATTGAAGCTTATTTGAATGTGCACATGTGGTCAAGTTGAAATATGAGACTATGCCATTTCTAGAATGAGTTTATGACTTAATTGACTGGGGCAAGAAACCCTAAGATATTGCTCATGAGCACAAGCTCTAGTTCACTAGCACACTGACATAATCCTCTAAGGGTTGTCGAAGCTGCATACTAGTGTGAATAATCAATAAAGTTAGAGGGGGGTTGATCCAGGGTATGGATAATCAATACACAAAGACAAGGTTGATCTAGGTTATCCGAGGAAATAGAGGAAGCTTGAGATACTTCTCCTTGAATGGAAAAAGACATCCAATATAACATGTTGAAGGAGGCTAAGGAATTTTTTGTTGGTAAGACAAAAATTGAATTGTGAGGTCGAGGAAAGTATTGAAAATCAAGCAAATAGATATCAAATTAACTAGAGTCTAGTAGAGTTTTGGAGCAGAGGTCAAATCAAAGGTTCAAACAATAGCTGGGTGTTGTAAATGCATGTATTCTCTTGTGTTCCCTTAATAAAATGACTTGGTGATTTCATGTTTAAGCTACAATTTGTGTTTCTGTTGTGGTAAAAACAATGACTTGGTGATTTCATGTTCAAGCTACTATTTGTGCTTCTGTTGTGGTAAAAACACAAACCCCCCCCCTGCCCCCCCATTATTGATTTGCTCAACTCAAATAATGGGGACCCTTTCTATAAAAATTTTGGCTAAACACCTTTTAAGATTTTTATTTAGTTGATTATCGTACACTTTTGTTAATTTTTTATTTTTATTTTTATTCTTGTTTTGATTGCTTTGTTAGAATTGATTTTTTATAAGCTTCCCATTGACGCTTGTTTCGCCTCATTTGGTCAACTGGTTTGAAAATGACACTCCTTTGAAGTCTCATTATTTATTTAGCCTGGGTTAAAAATGCATAAAATGTACAATATTGCATTTTGTAAATAAATTAGTTCAATAATGCATTCATTTTAAATATTAATCCATAACGAGTTTTTACTAACATTTTTCCATTTTTAGTTATGCAGCCAAATTATTAAGCATCGGGACTTAAGAAATTCAATCCAATTTCCAAATCAAATCTTAATCTCGAAAACCCAAACATTCAAATGGTTGTAGTTTATTTTTATTATTTTTTATTTTTCAAGTGGCTGTAGTTTCAATAATTTTACAACTTAACTAAATTTCATTAAAATAAAATCAAAACAAACATTAATTTATGTATTAAATCTCAAATTTAATTAAATTAATTATTATATTAAACATAAATTAATTTAATATACAAAATTAATATATAAAATAAAATTGATCGCATTGGAGCTTTTCATTGTAACAAGTTTTAAAACCGCCTATACACACCTCTCGATTTACCAATTGTCGATAACCATTATATCCCCTATCACTGATAAATAAAAATCAAATAGATAATAAATTAGGCAATCGGGTCGGAGCTATTGAATATGACAAGTTTAAAAAAAACTCGTGATAGTCTCTTTCCCGATCGCCAATATGCGATGGTTAAGGCAAGGGGCATTGGCCAAAGTTATTAAAGCTCATGTGTTATATTGTTTCAACTCATTCATACGAATAAGTTAAAAGAAATGGAGTGAATAAAAAAATAATTGAGGATAGTGT